>CABFWB010004055.1:54986-66278 GCA_902151455.1 Timema bartmani
AAATACCTAAATAAAATAACATTTTAATTTTTAAAATAACTGATAAAACTTTTTATGTTTAGTAGATACAAACTTTTTTTAATATGTGATCAATAATAAATAAAACAAAAGTTATCATCCACCATTAAAACTGGAAAAAAGTAGTCAGGGAAAATTGAAAAATGTTTTCTGGAAAACCTGGAAAAGTCAGGGAATTTTGTAAAATATGTTTTGTAGCCACCATGAAAATGTTAGTTAAATATTTAAAATTTAATTAAAAAAAGTTGTTTAAGGCTTGGTGCCCATTACAAAGAAAATTTTGCTTTTTATGTCTATTTCGTCATAAATAACAAAAATAATACTTTTTATATACATTTGTAAGTTATATACAGTTTTGGTCTCTTTTTTTTTGTGATTTTGGTACACTATCAACTCCACAATTCTATACAATTCCTTTTATCATTCCTTAAAATTGTTATTTGATCTCAAAGTCTTCGTGAGTTTACGTGATACTTTTGTGAGACTTTTACAAATCTCGAATATCTCGAATACCATGGTATTCGAGGTATTCTAGGAATCGAGAATTCGAGCGTCCCATATATTATTTATACTAATTACTTATTTAGCTATCAGAAGTATTATTAGTTACTACTTTTATTTTCAATTTATTTAATGAATAAATGTAATTATAACATACTCAAATAATTTAATTCAATTCAAACTATTTGTTTAAAAAGTGTTGCAACTGTTAAAATGTATATATATTCTATATAATCTTCTGAAAATTAAAAAATCACACCTGGACACGGGAATTGAACCTGGAACCTTTGGCTTAGTTTCCAATGCTCTAACCACTGAGCTATCCAGGAATCGTCCCGTGTCAAGGGTTATTCTTCACTCATATTTTAAGGCAGAATCTATGATGGACGTGCGTAAATCGTCGGCTACAAATGTGTGATTTTATTAAGATCACGAGCTATCAGATTTATGAATCATCTTGTTTATAACACATCCTCTTTGATGAGGGGCTAGCGTAATAGACCACAAATTTACGATACCCCAGTTCAAATCCAGATGGTACTTAAGACTATATTTACTACATTTAAAAAAATTCTTGCTTCTATCCAATTAATAAATATTTAAGTACTATAATTAGACGTTCAATATCAAGTGTAGTGACTATATATGATAGGTTAGTTTGTAAGTTGAGTCAAAAGGTGGAAATTAACTTTAGTATGGATATCGCCGTGTACTGGGATCATACATAACTAAATTAAATTTAACAAATCTAATAATAGGTTTCATGCTCGTGTCATTTTTCTACTAATTTTATTTAACTGTAGGTTTTGCATTGATACAGTTACTGTATTTATTTTTACCTCCCTGTGCGTCTTACTAGGCGTCCGAGCTCTTTGAATATTTACACTATTGGGATGGGAATGAAGAAAGTAGAATTTAGATCATATGTACCCACATTTGCATGTAGAGAGATTTATTTAAAAACACAAATGAAGAAAGTAGAATTTAGATCATATGTACCCACATTTGCATGTAGAGAGATTTATTAAAAAACACTTCAATATACTTGGCCGGGACTCTAACCCCGACCTCCTCGCCAACAGCAAACTAGACTAGACAAAACGAGACTGATGCCTTTTTCTGCGCGTCCTCTGGCGCTGGTTGAGATATTCTTCAAACCACATATAAGGCATACATAATATGTTATATTTGGACCTTTAGGATTACTCTTAAAAGATTCATTTACTTTATTCTCCTTCGTTATAAACACATGAATATTAATACAATCCAATTTTCAAAGGAAGTATTTTATAAAATATAAATATATCTTTATTTAATCATTGTATCATATTATTAGTTGTTCATTATTTGATAGAAATTGATCTATCACTATTGATTCTGTGAACAATAGACTTATCCGTTTCGGTGGACACATGGTTTAAGGCGCTACTATCGCATTAGGCTAGACTGCCCATGAGTAGGATATTGAGGTTCGAATCTCGATCGAGTGTACTGAGGGTGGTTTTCCCAAAATGATTTTCCACGCAAATGCGGGTACACCTGCTCAAAATATAGCCTTCCTAATCCCTAAAACCATTGGTGTAATTAGTACATAAGCGTATAACCCGAACGGGTAGTAGGACGCTGTGCTAAAAAAAAATAGACCTCACTTCCTCCAGTCAAAAAGTAACTTACGTCATGTTCTTATCGTTACTACAGTCTTGAAATCCAAAGAGAAATCTTAACTTGAAATATCTCCTTGGATTTGAAGTTGATATTTTTCCTTGGTGATCAAGTTAGACGGAAAATAAATTAATATTATATTCAATAGTACATTATATTCTTAGATAATAACCGTTGTTCACGTGATTTAAGAAGTCAGTCTCGCAAAAAATAAATATACACTTATTTTATTTGGCCTAAGTTCAAATTTAGCTAAATTTGGTCCACGAATTTGGTATTAACTGCAGAAAAAACCGAGAGACAGATGCCAAAAAGTTGAATTAAAACAGTATTTCAGTATCAGTAAAAAAAAGTACACATGCTTATCACATTACTTGTCGTATGAATACATAAAAGTAAATCTAATAACCTTTCTAACCCTCAGAAAAGGATATACATTAAAATTGGACTGTACTTTCCATATTTTTCAAATTTATTTATACTTTTACGGGTTTGCAAAAAATTTAGAGCTTGATCTCTGTATTTATAAATAACATTATGATTATTTTACATAATTAACTTACTGCAGTAATTATCTTCCTGTACAAACCAGCCCTTAAACTTGTTAAACTAAAATCTATTATACTTTTTTTTATATTCTCCTTTCTACTTTTTACTCATTAAGGTTTTGTTGATTTTAATTTAAACTCCTATTTCAATTTAATTTGCTACCTCTTTTTAATCAATTAACTTAAAATCATTGAAAAAGTTAAAATAACAAATTTCTCAACGCTTACAAGTTATTTTCTAAAAGGGTTTTTATATTTTAATTCCCATTAAATGCAAGATATTTTTTGTGTTTTGGTCAGGTCATTATTTTCCAGGTTTTTTTTGCCATTAAGTTAATTAAAGTCTTTTTTAGTTACAAGACTATCCCCGTGCCCTAAAGCAATTTTTTTAAACTCTTGCAAGACATACTTTGGGACACGGTAACACTGGGAGTTAATTTAATATTGAAGTGACCCGCATCGCTGGCCGAATGCTCTTTGGCGTCACCCTCCCAATAGACAGCACTGCCCACGAACGGGAGATCTGTGGTCGAATCCCGTTTGGGTGTACTGAGATAGTTTTTTTAAAACCTAAATGGTTTTCTAATCTCCATCCACGCAAATGCGGGTACATTTCTAGTTAAATTCTACCCTACTCACCCCTACTTTATTGTAGTAATTAATAATTGAATGACCCGCTTCAGTGGCCGAATGGTCTAAGATGTCACTCTCCTGTTATACTGTACTGATGGTGACGGTGAGATCGGGGTTAAAATCCCGGTCGGGTCTACTGATGGTGGTTTTACCTGAATGGTTTTCCGCTTTTCTTCCTCATCCATACTCCATTACAATAATTTACATGCATGCGTACAACCTAAACACGCAGTAGGACGCGGTGATTAAAAAATGTGCGTATAATCTGAAAGGGACGGAAAAAAAAAAGTAGATAGAAATGATAGTTTTGAATACCGACCCTTCTATTGCTATATTAAGCGTACAACTCGAATGGGTAATCAAACATGTCGCTAAAAAAACTGCTATATTTTTTATTATTATTTGAGGTATTTAACTTTCACTTTCTGAATCTACTGATTATAACAGCACACGATAATTTATATAAGCGAGAGCGAAAGAGCTTATCAATTTTCCCAGGAAAGGTATTTTTACCTGCCTTAAAGGGTTCTTTTACATTTCACAATTGACATGGGACCGACGGCTTTACTTTCCATCCGAAGAAAGCTGTGCTACGGATTTTTATCGCTCAATAAAAATCCGTCAACCTCTGTCGGGTTTGAACCCACGGACATCGGGTCTTGAGGCGAACACTTTACTCTATCAAGCCATTTATAACCTCGGTGTTAAGTAGGTTAATTAAACAAATCTCTTTTCTTAGCTTATGTGCTTAAGCTTGCAGATAAAAATAACAGTTTGTGGATTTCTTCGGCCTTAAACAGTCGGTAATGTTATATAATTTTCGTTCTATTGTTATGACGACAAAATAGACAGTCATACATAAGTCACCAATATCCTGCTGATTTTTCTTGATAAATTTTACTATTGTTTAACTTTTCTCAACTTTATCTTAGTTATAACAAAAAATAATTACTTGCTTAAAATAAACAATATTGACGTTATTTTGTGTATAATAATTACAAGCTTTCACCTTAAGCTCAATTTAGACTCTTTTTAAGTCTGTTAAAAATGATACATTCAAATAAAATTGCTAAAATATTAACATGAATATACGTTTATTGCACGTATAATTTGTATTTATTTTAATCATTTTTAGAAGGGAAAATAATTTTTTTCTTTATTATGTAAACATTTTATTAGATTTGTAAATAAACCATCTTTAATTTTGCTCTATTTTACTTGCCATTGTAATTAAATACAAACAAAATGCTTCAAGCTGAACAATGAAATGTGAAAAGAATTATTTTGATGTGGAAAACCTTCAAAATGGATATTTTTGCATATCACTTTGAGTTGAGCAATGTTTATTTATTCATAACTTTTCCTTTTATGTGAAAAAAGCTGTATTTATTTGCTAGTGACTATATATATATATATATATAATTCATGTAAATATTGTATTTGTGTAAGAGTGATTTCTGCTTTTTCTCTTTATTGTAGCTATCGTTGCACGCAAAGGCCTGACGTGTTGTTAGAATGTTCGAACAAATATTTATATGAAGATGTTAATTTGAGATAGTTTTAATTTTAATTTGAGTGCTTTTTATTCTATTACGTTTAACACTAAGTTTTTTGGTGGCCCTCATCTTACTAGCCGTCCGGAATATCCGCATATTTACGCTAGTGGGTTAAGGATGAGGAAGGTCGAATTTAGAGGAGTTGCATATTAATTTAAATGGTGATAGAGAGTGGGAAACTACTTTTAAAAAACACCTCATCACACCTGACCTAGATTTGAACCCATAAACCAGACAAGACGAGACTATCTACGTTCCCACCAGTGTGGGTAGCATCCAAGGGGTTACTAACGACTTAATTCAAGGAATAGGAAAGATAGTTTAGGGGACCAGAATTTGCATGAAAAGAGAATGAGAAAGCCAAAGGGAAATATCATACTTGTAAAATCACACCAAGGGCACCCACTCGAGATTCGAACTTCGACCACCTTTGTCATCACCCTTCCAGTTTATCGCGAGACTGACCCTGAGACCACCAGGGGTGTAGTGTCAGAGAAGACTATGAGACCAAGTCTTCTCAAATCTTCTACTGGTCATTTTTAGAATACGGTTAGGTATTTATTTTTCTTAATGTTTTGACAACAAGTAAAACATTTTTTTTATATAGCTGTCAAAACATCAACACATTCTACTGGACCGTTGAAAGTATTTTAAAAATAATTCTCAAAACGATAAAATTGACATAAATACTTTTTAAAAGCACGGATAAAATTGTATTTTTCTCTTTTACTTCCCCTATTTAGACTAACCATACTTTATACCAAATTACAATTTTTATAGATTGTCCTCATCACCTTTAAATTCCCGTCCCTATTTCCCTCTACCAGAGGTACCACCACTATTAACCTCGTTAAGAAGCTAATTTCAAATACTACTGTCAATAAGGTTGTGACAGGGGAAAGAGGGATTGGGTAGCTTTGAGGAACGAGGGAGGTGTGTATAAGTCATGAAACACCTTTTCCTTATACCTGAGCCCAACAAAATTAGCCTAGTTTAATTAAATTCACAAATCAAATATAGATCACACTACTTTTATTTACGTAAGTAAGAACTTTTTCACGTACAAAAAATACCATTTATTACGAGTTGATTAAACAATACATTTAGTTATTTTAATGCTAGTATTTCTAGGAGGAATTTGAAATTATTGGGAGTTTAAAAAAAATATTAGAGCATTAATTTCTAAATATCATTTTTATTTGGTACATTTGACTCTGAATACATTGTTTGTTGAACGGTGTTCAAATTGTTTTCTAATTAATTAGTTTCCCTTTGATCTCAAAATGAAAGTGTGGTAACGTATTTATTTCTTGTTGAGAGTGCAATCATAATATCTGATAAACCATCGCATAGAGCCATTATAACATAAGGTAAGACAACTCTATCCATAATTCTAATTACCCCTTCTTCGTCAGGTTAGCTACGCCACTGGGCTCCACTGGTTCAGTAAATACACGAGCTTCTCTAAGTCACTACAACAACTTAAATAATATGTCATATATAAAACTGTAATGATTTGTTAGTTAGGAAAGATCACCGGAATGAATAATTACAATCGATTCTATACCGAATTTTGGACATAGCTCGCTTTTAAATTGCGCCTGACAGAGAGAGAGGTACACACATCATTGAACCGTCTCTTAACACTTCATCTGGTGCGGGCGCACACTTATAGGAGGGGTGTTACCCCACACCCTATGTTTGGGTCGTCAACCACGAAGGGATGGTTAATCATAAAACAATTAGGACAAAAAAAAAATTGCTATAAAAAGTTTGAAGGGGAAAAAAAAAACTTGGGTTTATTCACGTCGAGCGACTGTCGCGCTTTCAACGGTGACCCATTTATTACTACTCTCTCCTCCTGCCAAAAGTCGGAAGGAAGGTGTGCCTGAAAAAAGAAAAGTCGCAGATAAAAGATGGCGGTGTTTTCGAACGGTGATCGCCTCGTTAGTGTTGTGTGTTTGTAAGCGTCGGTTTTGATGCCTCACTGCTCAATTCGTTTGATCGAAAACATTCTAACTGGAACGTTTATATTAAAATAGCTCATTTTAGGTAAATACAAAGAGATAGATAAACGTCTGCTACAACGAACTGAATATGTGTTAAGAGTTGATAGTTTATTAGAAACCCGCTCCGGTGGCCGCACGGTCTAAGTCGTCACACTCGTGTTAAAACTTGTTTTCTGGTGAAGAGGTGATTGGGGTTCGATTCCTGGTTGGGTCTACTGAGGGTGGTTTCCCCTAAATGGTTTCCCACTTTCCACACAAATGCGTATATGTTTCATTAACAACTCTGCCTTCCTCATTCCTTTTTCACTAGTGTAATTAACGTATATATTATATATATGTATATACATTGAAGATTAATAAGGATAAGAAATAATTAAGAGTGATAATTAATCCCAAGTAAACTTGTCAACTCAAGTTGTCAAATTTGATTGCAATTTTTTTTAAAAATAATATGATGATAATGTTACATAAATTCTTAAGATTATAAAGTTTCAAAACATATAATATATAATTTATTAAAAATTATTGTTACAGTATATGATTCAATGAATGGGTGACACAAACTGGATGATAAAATGAGATGAATCGTTTAGAACAATTTGTTAATACAATTACAATTTTAAATGTACAAGAATAATTGCTCTTATCAATTCTTTTTCTTATCAAGATAACAAAAGTATTGAAAATAAAGGTTACAGTCCACCGCACATATTTTATCTCGTCTAGACATTTACTTAAAACTTGCAAGATACTTGGAACGAAATAATTAATATTATTGAAGAAACATAATGGGGAAAAGAGCATCGCGTTATACCAAATCGTATAAATGAAATTTACACTCTCTTAATGAGAAAAAAGAAACATCTCAGTCCACTAAAGAACATAACAATTAACTATCCATTTCCAAGACCACCATTTGAAAATATATATTCGCCAATAGCTCAGAAATTATTGGTTTTATTCATAGATATTTCAAATAAAAGAATTTTATTTTTAATAGTACTACAACTTTACAATAATAAGTTATTTCGTATCTCAAATAGTTGCGGAGATATGATCAAAATTGGAGATATACGCTCATGTTAAATACCCGATAGATATTTTCCCTGAAAAATCAGATGCGTCATTTTGTTTGTAATGCTAAACGAATTTTAATACCGGCCCCATGGTGTAGTGGTAATTACACTTGGCTACGAGCATACGGGTCCCGTGTTCGATTCCCGGCTGCTACCTTTGGTATTTTTTTCCGAAAGGGGAATTACCACAACATACATCAGACTCTGATTAACTTGGCTTAATTTAGGTTTAAATGTTTCTACTGGTTCCACACCACCGTCTCGTATCTTCGGGACATGGAAAGAGCATCCACGGAAAGGATGTACGATTAGTACATTCTAGCTTCCCCTGTGAAACGGTACATTAGTACTGGATAATTTTTCCACTACTGGGCTACGAATGATGTAACCCAGGCAGGTAATATTACCAATGAATTCTAATCAAAATTGTTATAGCCGTGTTTGAGAAAATAACTTATTTATCTTTTCGCTCTAAAGTAAACTACCCTTAATTTTAAGGTTTGATATCTAATTCCAAAAACAGCTCTGTCGAACCTTATGAACAACCTAGACACTAAGTTTTAGATCAATCGATAAAATGGTGTCCGCTCTGGCTCTAGATACAGACACACAGAGAGATGGTATTGCAAAAACCACGTTTTCGAGTTTGATGGTTCTTGAAACTTCGATATCCACCAACACCTCGAATTCACCCGCTTCGCTGGCTGCGTGGTCTGGCGCGCTACTCTCGCAGTAGACTAAACTACAAATAGCGGGTCAATCTAAGCTCGAATCTCGGTCGGGTGTTTTTTCCAAACAGGTTTTCCACTCTCATTCCACGCAAATGCAGGCGCATTTCCTATAAATATAACCTACCTAATCCTTAAAACCGTTAGCGTAATTAGTACATAAGCGTAGAATCCGGACTGGTAGTAAGACGCGGTGCTAAAAATAAAGCCAAATCTGATTCGATTTTTTTGACTATCACATTAGTTTATCTACCCGATGTATCACGATAAATTAAAACATTAAAGTATATTAAAGCAGGCCTGCGCTCACCGGCCCGTTGTCCATAGTGGGTGGCTAGCTGCAGATTGTTTCAGGTGTGTAGGGTCGGGAAATGAGGCATGGATGACTCTCGCTCTATCGATCTGCTCCACGCTGTTATGTTGGCTGCAGTGTAAACACGCGCTCGCCGGCGGCGACAGCACAAATACTCGAGGAAATGTGCTCACCGGCAATCAAACTTGGGATTTGGGTGGTGGATTTGGAATTTTTGGGAACACACTCGTAGAAACATGTAAAGGAAAGAAAGACATATTTCTATTTCTTTCGCCACATGCCGTAATATTTCTCTATACACATGCTGATTTTTTCGCTCTCAGCATGTGTAGAGAGAAAGAGAGTATGTGGAGAAAGAGAGAGAGATAAAACTAGCATATATAGAGAGAGATAGAAATATGTATTTCTTTCCTCTACAGGTTTCTACGAGTGTGCCCCCAAAAACCCATATACCGGTATAAATATTAATATATTATATAATCGAGTAATATTGACACTATCCAGCTTTCGAAAACTACCCATAATATATGTATATATCTTAGTACTTAATATATAATATATCTTAGTACTTAATATATAATATATCTTAGTACTTAATATATAATATATCTTAATATATTATACATATAACATATATATCTTAATATATTTGTATAATATATGTTACGGGTAGTGTTTGAAATCTGGATAGTGTCGAGATTACTCGGGAAATGTGAACATTACCCAAGTGCAGTGGATACAGTCAGAAATAGAAAGTAATTAATCTTATTTTCGACCTTATCCGGATAATCTCGACACTAGCCAGCAAGACGAATAACGTTGACTACTATTTGTAAAATTAAGCACGTTTCAACACGTATTATATTTTGGACCGTATTTTGATCTGGGATCTGAAAATTGGATCGTGACAATGAACTAACGTTCGAAATACCTCATTTTGATACTTTCTTTTCCACTAACAAAACCTAATCTAACCTAACTTTACTTAAACTAAGCAAACCTTGCCTAAGCTCACCTAAGCACTCTTCTAAGGTAAATGTAAAAGTATTTGTCTAATTAATACATACTATCACTAGCTTTGTAATATAAACAATTAGCGGGTGGATTATTAAAAAAACTTAAATATTTCAAAAATATATTCTCATTTATTGTCTAACAATATATAAGCATTTTTGTTCATTTCAGTAGAAATTAGAAACGGTTTTCTTAAGTGGACTAAATAACGACGGAATCATCGATAATGTACCTGAAATTGTCTTGATATTAAATTTTATTAATAATACAAATATAAATACTTCTCTTATAGCTTCATCTTACACTGAAACATAGCTCCAGTGGTATTTATGAATGTATATTCATATTTGTAGTCCAGGGCTGCTTAAATCCTGCCAGCCAGTCCACCCTGGGTCGGATTTAAAGCTGTGGCGTCTCCGGGGCGATAAATAATTCAAGGGCCCAACAATAAACAATTTTTTTTTTCCCAACGTTTCAACATTATCATTTTTTTCTTTACAAAATTAACTATTAAAATCTCGATGTTAAATATATTGTTTAGATGAGGAAATATTGCCATTACAATAAATTAGATTTGTTTAAAACAAAACAAGAATATATAATACGTAGTCCTTGTCAAAATCTTAGAAAAATACACTTAGAAAAAAATATCGAAATGCTGTACTCTTACTGTGTCCACACCTTGGTCGTATACATGGATCAGGAAACTCTGATGGTGGGGATGACTCAATTAATGAAGCTATATTTCCATTCGAACCCACCAGATTTGCTGCGATCTAGGTCTGTTGTTTTAAGTTTTGAAAATCACAGTCTGAATTATTTGTCCGCCTATAAGTAAACTATATTTAGTCAGAAATAAACAAAAATGGTCATAATATGTTATAATGGGTTTTTTAAAATATTTTCCATGACTGCAATCTGTAGAGCTAAAAGAGATTTCTTTTTTTATTACTGTAACAGTCTGTGGGTGCCCCTTATTCGTGGAGGTTCCTCCCTTAAATCCGGTCGTGGGTCATCCCCTTGTCTTATACTACAAATCCTGTGATTTTGACAAGCAAGAAAATGTACTATCAATTGATTTTTCGCCTGGGTACGATTAGTATGTGTAAAGAGGTGTACAGCTCGGATGGGTAGTAAGATGTGGAGTACTATAAAACATTAACACTTGTATGACTAATATAATTAATTATGCTCTTAGTCAAATTCCGTAAGCTAGTTTCTTTCACTTCCCGAG
>CABFWB010004056.1:0-16823 GCA_902151455.1 Timema bartmani
ATATATAAATTATTTAAATGTTTTCCACGCTAGCAAGATGGCGACCACGGCGTACCCACGTTTTCAAGTCTTATTTTATCACTCATCATCCATGACAATTTGTTTATTATTATTATTATTATTATTATTATTATTATTTGGCAATTGCAACCCGTTAATATTACTATTTAAATTCAAGACATATATTTTAATGAAATTTACGATTGTTTATCACAAACTTAGATAACGCGTCAGGTGTTTTATGCCATTAAGCACAAAGGATACCGGTTACGCGTTTAACGAAGAAATTGATTTTTTTTTGTTCATCCCACTTCTGATTTGTTGTACCACACATGTTCTAGTTATTGCACACTTGGTGATCCAACATAACTTGTGCTACGCACATGTACGAACACAACCCCTTTTCACGACCTTCACTCGCACACGCCTTATTCACGTCCACACGCCTTATTCACGTCCACGCGCCGCCATATCACGCACTGACCGTCCTGTCTCTCGCCTGTAATCACCAGTCTCGCCAACCTCACGCAATAAGTTTCAGTGAGTCTCTAGCAGGTATTAAAGATTGTGAACATGAACGGCGAACAAAAACTGTACCAACTAGTGATATCAAAGTAACAAGTGCAGTTCAGAAGACCCCAAAAGAGGAAGTTGATGCACTTAGGAATGAGCAGTTTAAAACATCGCTTACGTCTTTCTTATGCAATAAGTGGAAAATCAGAAGAATGCTTCATTTATGTCAGGAAAAATTATCTTTGTTGGAGCAGAGACTGTATATTACAAATACACCAGAAAGGATGTCAGTGTTAAGGCAACAGGGTGCCTGAACTTGCTTGCCATCATCAAGAGGTAGCTACAAGAATTATTTGGCACATACAACAGATATCACACGTTAGTAATCAGCCAAATAATATCCTGGTAAGAACAAATTACACTGATGTTTTGGTTCTGCTAATTTACCATCAAAAGCACTTTCTCAACTCTCGGGTTTGGTTTGATTGTGGTGTGTCCTATAACATTAGTTAAGGACGATCAATGCAACTCGTATTACAAAGGAGCTCGGACATGATCTGGTAGAGAGAGGCCTTGTCTGGCTACCGCGCTTTTACAGGTTCAGATTTCACAGCCACATTTGCAAGACACGAAAAAGTTAAACCCTTTGAAATCATGAAAAAGAACCACGGTTTCCAATAAATTTTCGGCTTGCTAGGTGAGTGAATAACTTTAACCGAATAAAATATAACTGGGTTGGAGAAATTTGCCTGTGCCATATACGGCCACCCTTGATATTCCTTTGGGAGTGAAATAAGATACAGTCTATTTATGAAGAAAACCATACCTAATATCCCCTCTAAGGCACTATCAACAAAGCTGCCCCCATCTAAACCTGGTTTGATCCAAAAGATTAAAAGGAGCAATTCAGTGGCGTGGCTGTGGAAACGAGCAGATTGTAGAAAACCTGACGATGGGCTTGATCCTACTGAACATGGATGGTACTTGGAGAATGGAAGGTACTACCTAAAATGTAACAATGGTCCAGCACTCCCAAGAAATCTTAATATGCCCACAAAAGAGTACAACGAAAAAGAAGAGATCATTGAAAAAGAAGAAGACGAAAGTGATTTTGACAGTGACATTGACAATGACATAATATAAAATCATGCAATCTTGAGAAAGTGGATGTATAACTATATATCACTCATAATACCTAAGCTTAGGTGTAAATCCCTTGTTATTAAACCTTTTCTTAATTCTTATTAAATATTGCAACTCTTTTGTTCTTGTGTATTTTCCCGAAAGTCTTATAGTTTTCGAGTAAATCATGGTTAAACGTCACATATAATCAATGTGGACACTAATTTTATTCATTCAAGTGAAATTATCTTAAATACTAATGGAGTTAACAAAAAATATATAACTACAAAATAAATTTGTCATTAGTTTTTAAACATTTCAGAAAAATATTCATCTCTTTAGCATAAACAGGTGAGAAGTTATGCATATTTAAATGTGGAACTACATAATAGCGTGTCAGCCATATTGATGACGTCATCACGCAGCCCTCCACCACTGGAATTTTGTAAGACTCACTTTTCTGAGACACTTATGTCATATATAAACAAAAAATATTATCAAACCTTTTGCACTCGCTGGGGTAAATAAAATCTTCCTGGCTCTGGGGCTAATTTATGTATGGGTATATAGATATATATATAGAGAGAGTCTATATATATATAAGGTTTGGTTTGTGGCATGCTAATAAATGACAAATTTATAAATATTTTCTAAACGTGATAAAACATTTATTATTTACAAATAATTATCTTAACATAAATTATAACAATTAGTAGACATTCTGAGAAAGGAATCTCAGGATTATACGATTCAGTTAGGTATCCATATATTTTGGCGATCATGATTTTATATCCACACACACACACGATGAAGATGCATCTATTCAATCAAAGACAATATTTAAAATATTTTGGAGTTAAGGTACTTTATAATTGTTTTTACCAGTGCCGTGGCGGTCTATTTGATAGACTAAAACGTTACTTAATAATCAGTATTTTAAATACTTCCGTGATTATTATTTAGGATTCATAATCCTATGCCAGTTAAATTATTTTATTATTTTTTTTAATGTTAATCAATAATTATTATAAAATAATCGGTGTAAAAATATTAAACAATTTAACGAAATTATATAAATAAAGGCAGAACAACTATTTTTCTCGCATTGTGTCAAATAAAGTCATCAATAAAAGTCAATCAACGTTAAAAAAAATCATTTCACTAGTTTGAATTCATCTGAAGTCATCTGCTTTGACGAGTACATATAATTTGTGACGACTTCGTTGAGACGTCGAAGAGGAGGCACTCTCTTGGACACCACATATATCACAAACTGGTGTGCTGAGGTTTTCATCTTACTTAGAGACTATTTTTTGAGCAGCCAATAAGCTTTTTCTAGCCCAGACCAAAAACTAATTTTGGTATTTTGTAGGTTAACGATGGTATTGCCATTATCATAGATACACTGAAAAAAGAAATAAAAAAATATTAGAAAATGTGAGGACATTATAAAACAAGATGAATCTGAAAATGAAGATAGACATTCTCAATTTAATGTACAATTAAACTACCCCCAGAGGTGACCGAGCGAGTCAAGGTGTTACATTCACAATACACTTGGCCGCCGTTGAAGAGGGAAGTTGAAATTTGAATCCCAGACAAGTGCACTTATATGTGGTTTAGCCCTCAGTTTTCAAATTCTTATTTATGTGAATGCTGTTGCTCTTCCTATAAGCTGTCTTTCTCATAAGTTTGAATAAGTTTTGTTTCCAAAAAATAAAGCTGCGTCAGTGATCGATTGGTCAAATTTATTTTGTTTTGCACCGAGCTGTCGTTGATGGAGAGGCTAGGATTCATACACTGGTTGGCTGCACTAGAGATAACTTTGCCCAGCAAGTAAAATAATTCCTACACTATATTTAAATTTGGCGCCATCGGGTTGGTTTTGACATTCGATACTATACTTTATCTATGGTAGCAAGCTTACCTTGGATTGTTTTACTCTAGTATAGCTTATAAGATATTGTAATAATGTAATCCGTCAAAGAAAGACGGCTCCTTTCAGGGTAAATTGAGCAGGGCCGCCCTTAGGGCTGTGCAAACAGTTCGGCCGCATAGGTTCTTGCGATTTGGGGGATCCCACGCTTGCTTAGGTGACAGAGGGAAAAAACAATTTGGGGTGATAAACCTTTGCTCACGCGTGCGGGTGCCAAATATAATAAAATCGAACAAGGGCCTGTGGAGAAATCAACCCTTATATGTATAAAAACACGGCTTCTAGCATATATATATATATATATATATATGCATCGCGTCTTACTGCCCGTTGGGTTATACACTTATGTATTAATTACACTAATGGTTTTAGGGAATAGGGAGGTTATATTTATAGGAAGTGTACCCACATTCGTGTGGAGGGAGAGTGAAAACCATTTTGGAAAAACCACCCTCAATACACCCAACCGAGATTCGAAACTCAATATACCTGTCATCGGCAGTCTAGTCTAATGCAAGAGTAGCGCGTTAGACCATGCGGCCACGGGAACGGGTTAATAATTTTTAAAAGTATTTACCTTTTAGGGCATTTCCTGATTCCTTTTAAGGCTGAAAATGGGTACATAGGTGCAAACTATTGTATTAACATTTGTAACGATACTGATTTGGACCGCTCTCATATATTTAAAAAGTCATAGATGAAGGTATTTTTTTCTTCAATAAACTGTATGTAAATTATCCTTTTAAGACTTCATCCATGAAGAATCACGCGCTTTTCAGAAATAATGTAAAAGGATTGCACCATTAAAACTTATTATTATTTCAAAATTTAACTCCGTAGTATTTATCAAACAAGCAAGAAACGTTAGTTTCCTATACCCAATAGGAAGCTAGCCTTCAAGACACCTGTCGCAGGGACGCTTTCGATTTGTTGGTTTTGACACTGGTCACGAGAGGTCCAAGGGGCAAGGGGAATGTCATATATAAGCTGTTTGTGCGTATGAACACATAGAGTGCCGGCGACATAAACAGAGAGTAGTCACATAAATCTACAGAGTGCCGGCGACATAAACCTAGAGTACGTGTAATATCACGACAGTACTACTAACTTATATAGAAATAATACACAGAAAATAACCTGTATTTCAAGTAAAATTGTATAAGAAGATAAAATGAGTCCAATAAATCGTGTGCAACACTAACAGTTGTATTTATTCAAGTAAAATATCGTAATAATTTGCGCTCGATCATGGGGCTATAATAACCAATTATCTCACAATCAATTCAAGAAAGTTGTAATTGGCTCCCAATCGAGGGACAATTATATCTCAATAATACCGTATCATAATAATTGGCGCTCGATCACGGGGCTATGATTACCAATTATCACAAATTAAACCGCAACACTTTAATTGGCGCCCAACGCGCAACCGTAATATCATAATTGGCGCTCGATCACGGGGCTATAAATACCAATTATATCACAAACATTCCGTATCATTTTACATTCAACGAAAATAAAGTTTTTAAATTATTTTTTGAGAAGGCCGGCAGTAGGCAGATATCTGGGAGCAAACACTACCATAGCGGAATGATGCAAGGTAAGCTTACCACCTTTCAGTGTAAGAGCGATACATCAATCAAAGTGCTACTAGCTTAGGGTTCTTTATATTGAATATGTTATGCTTGGTTGTCATTAGTTAAAAGATGGATGGGTTTTTCTACTTGAAGAAGTTGGATGTTATAATCAAACATGTTAGTTCATTGCTTGAAAGACCTATGGGGAAATCTTAGTAATACTATGCTTACATTATACAGCTTCTCTTTGCATGTAAGGCCGGGTTTATTTTCATAAATAACGCTCTAAGGCATAACTAATAGTGAATAATAAAATACATTACTTCCAATGATAGTGTTTATAATGATTAGATAATGAATAGTGTAAGGCCAACAATAAATAAAGTTGAGTTAGATTTAACTTATTATACTTTATACATGGCGCATAGTATAGATAGGTAATCATTGGATTCGAGACACGTATTAGCCAATGAGAATGAGAGGAGAGGATATAACAACTGATCTCTATACTGGATGGACATAGCACACCCCTTGTAAAGGACCAATGCGTGACGCTTAAGTTTGTCATCTGCTTGAATGTGAAGGGACAGAATAAAAGTGTTATTGTTTGAAAATAGGGAAGTATTATACAACACTTGGCTGAAGAAACGTTTGCATTAAAGGATATACAATTCGGTTTTACAGGTAATATTATACAAATACGAATACAATTTTTAATCGAATGATAAACTTTGCGTAATTTTCTTATGTTGAAACTATCATTTAGGATATAGGCGTATAGGAAGTATTACTACATTACAATTTATTTAAAGTTGGCTCTTAGCTTGTATAGCCAATTGCCTTCATAAATCATATTATATTGAAATTTCGATACGGTAACGTTAGTGAAACAAAGTAGGTTAGTAAAAACTTATATTTGTTTGCTGGACGACATACTTTGTGTAGCTGTTTTAAGTTCAAACAATCACTTACGTCAGGCCTTCTTAAACTGCGCACTGCTGTGGGTCATGACCCGATATGGGATTGCGTAACTGAATCTGGGGGTCGCGAAAAATTGGGCAACAGTAGAAGTTTCTGAACGCGCAATGACCAAAAATTAATTTAAAATCAAACGCGTTATGAATCCAAGGAGTTGCATCGTGTGACTTCACTGCAGCCTTTGTTCTGGTCCCGCAGTATAAAATATTCAGCCAAGATTTAATTCTTTATGTAAAAATAAAAAAGCACATCCATCCCATTAGTGTACAAATTTTCTTTCGTCTTTAATAAATGGGAAAATAATATGTATACAAGAGAATTTTTTTAAATAAATTTCTTTATGATTTATTATCAGTAAGAGTTTGATTTGTATAACTATTTTATATGCCTATACTCCCGGGGTCGCGTAAAAATGTTTCGGGTGCAAAGGGATAGCGAGTGGAAAAACTTTAAGAAGCCCTGATTTAGGTTTCAGGCTTGTAGGAAGTATTACTATATTAGTCTACACTACATCAACCTATTTAAAGAAACCACTCACGAGTTTCTAACTTTGTTATACTCTTCAAACCTTTTATTAAAAATTTATTTCATTTAACTAATCATACATTGATGTTTCTAATATATTCAATCAAATTATCGAACGATCTCAAAATGCTCTATTGCCTTGTAAATGAGTAAGAGAGAAAGAGTTACCCGAATGTTTCCTTCTCTCCTACACAGTGGTATGCAGACGACAGCTCTAAGTTTTCAGTCAGTTATTATTTTAGAGATCAAATCAATGGATATAACCAAATAAGCGCCAGTATACATACAAACAGACGAAAATAATTTAGCTTCTGAATTCTTATACATGTATGAATTGCCTTGTGGTAGCCATACTTGTTTGTTTGAATATGATTGAAAATAAAAGATAAATATTATAATATTTGACTGAGAAGCAGTTCTATTATAAAATGGAACCAGATTAAAATCTAATTTGTTTCTTGTGTTTAATCCCCAGGTTAATAACCTTTACTGACCAGGACCCAAAATACTATTGTTTAAGAGGTTCCGAGTTGTATTTTTGACAGTCAGAAGTTTAAACTCATATGTATAACAGCTTTTAATGTCCAATACTGAATACACAGGAAATGCAATTTTAATAAAGGCAAGGTTTATATTTATGCATAATGCATAGCTTATAGTTAAAAGTGCATAACACTGCATAATTCCTAAGAAAAATACAGCGGTTTATGATAAAACGTATTGTATAAAGTCTTACTTAAATCAAATTAATCGATTGTATTTTAATAACAGAAAATGGCCTAACCTCTTTGCACTACTAGATAATGGCTGTATCCGAATAGTCTAGTTATGTGGCGTCGCCTTGGCTCGTGCCCTTAATAGCTGCATTGGCAATCACGTGACCAAGTGTAGATCTGTCCGAATTGTTGCGAACGATACCTATGCAGTCTTCTCGAGGTCTTGGTAACCATGGATATGGAAGGCTACCAGCCATGCGCTTTTCTCGCGGTGTCGGTTGCGATGTTTGACTGGCAATTGTTAAGGTATTATCGTTTCATCTGCTAAAGCACTGACTTCCGTTTTCTGCCATTTTAACTATGATTGTGTCCATTCGAATAGTGTGATGAAGTTTTCGCTATGAACAGCGTGAGAAGTGTAAAATCAATAAGACTGCATCAAGTCTAAAACTCAAGGGAACTTTGGACTATTCGGATACAGTCAATGTCTCTAAAAATACTCCAATAAAGGGATCATTAAAAAAAAGTCAGTTAAATCATACATTTTAAAACTTGAATTGAACCTAGGCCTAATTTAAGTTATGTAAGTTATGCTATTCAATCAAATTCAATTTTTACTTGAATCCCATTTTATTATTGTCATGAATATTATGTTCGACCTACATTTCAATAACCAAGATAAAAATATATATCTCCTTTAATTTCAATCACATCGACAAACATAGTCATTGACGCTAAAACAAAGAAAATTTGTTATATAAGCAAACATAAATGGCTAATACAAGGTAATTCAAACATGAACACATACACTAATTTTGGTCTGCTGTGTATAAGCCTACTAGCTTTTAATTGGATATAACTTCTCACAGTCTCATTGGCTGATCACATTTCAAGTCCAATAATCATCTAAACTACACTCCATGCATAACGTAAAAGAAGTTAAAGTTAAATCAACTTCATGCATTGTGCACTTTTCCCTATGTATCAATTATAAACGCTATCACTGAAAATAATATATTTATACTTGCACACTATGTGCCTAACAGAACAATAGTAGTTTAACTAACAGCTTAGGTTTTATATTTTAGAAAATAAACATTTATCTTTAGAATTAAACAATATAAATAGTTAAACTTAATGAGTTGTTTTAAATTAATGTGACAAATCATTAATGTTGAAGTGAAATTGAAGTTATTTGCTGGAATAATAATAAACTCATTGAACACAAAACAAATAAATGTTATGATGCACCACACATACTTTCTTTCTCTCTTATCTTAATACACACTCAAGGCCGTAGTCAGGGGGGAGTTTCAGGGCTCAAACCCCCCCCCCAAATTTTATGGACAAATTATATATGGCTTTATTTATGGTTCAAACAATATCAAAAATAAGATACAAGTACAAATTAGGGGGCTGTGTTACCATAAAAAGCACTTCAGAGAGCTTCCAGAGGTGTTAAATAATTAGAATTTTTTCTAGCCTTCAGGCAATTATGGTGTTATATTGTCATAAAAATAATTTTCAGATAGCTTCTAGAGGTGTTTAATATTTCGAATTGTTCCTATTTTTGGCAGTTAAGGGGCTATGTTGCCATAAAGAAACACTTTAGAGAAATTTTAGAGCTGTTTAATATTTAGAATTTGTCCTAGCCTCCGATAGTTAGGGGGTTGTGTCGCCATAAAAAACACTTCAGATAGCTTCTAGAACAGCTTTTTATTTAGAATTTTTTCTAGCCTCCGTCAATTTGGGGATGGGCCCCCCAAACCCCCCCTGAAATGATTGGCTGGCTACGGACTTGCAGACATTTATACTAAAAACTCATAAAATTTGTGAAACATAATATACATTGTTGCAGAATCCACCAAAGAGAATAGGCCCTAAATGAAATAATATGTACACTGTTAGATAAACAATGAGAAAAGAGGAACATCCCTGTCCAATAAAGAACATAATCAATTTCTGTTTTAAAAGAGCTCCATAAAAATATATTTTTTCTTTTACTGCAGAAACTATTGGTTGTATAAAGTAGGTAGATAGGTAGTCATTTTCGTGAGTAAAATAAAGTTGCTATTTTGTTTGTATTGTTACACAGTGCCTGGATACAAAATTAAATTAAAATTGTTAAAGTGGGATTTGAGAAAATCAATTTTAACTCTTTTTGTCCTTCAGTAAACTACCATAATTTTAGGGTTAGATATCTAATTCCAAAAAATTCTCGGGGGAACCTTATGGAAACATAACCAGTAGATACTATGTTTTAGCCTGATTGTTAAAATGGTTTTGGCTCTAGGCTGAGATACAGACACACCTACAGGGCTACGTCAATGGGAAAAACCACTTTTTTTGGTTTCACAGGGTGGCCACAAACCTGGAATAGTCAGGGAATTTGACCATGAAACAGGGAAAATGAGGCATTATCATATTTTATCAAAACAAGAGAAACATGATTTTTTTTTAAACTCATTACCATTATTATATATTATGGCAATTACAGATAAAGTGAACTAATAATACCTTCAGACACATTGTGTTGCTTAGATTATTTTCTTAACCTGAACCAAGGTCATCTAATGCACATGTTTGTAAACTTTGTTCAAGTTTAAGTGGATCGGGAGGGCTCAATTAAATTCACAAGTCAATATCCGATCAAATATTTCATTACGTATTCACTTGCATGAGTAATGAACAAAAAACTAAGGCAACAACAATATTTTATATCTCCACTGTTCTGATTTGTTCCTTGTTTTTCTTAACAAATTACGTGCATTTGAGCCTGGAACTCCCCATCACCGGAACTGCATCAACATTATTCAAATCTGGAGTTGATTCTGAGGCATGACAGATAGTAAAAGTTATGGTTGATTAATGGGATCCTTGACAGATACGTATCAAACCTAATTTTGTGTCCCGGTTAACTGTTTTTTGTGTCACCTTTCCTCTCACATAATCTTGTTCCAAACATTGTGCTATGACCTTTAAAAGAAACAAAATTACAAAAAAGGGACTATTTACGAATGATATCAAATGCAGAATTCAACAAGCCAAGAAGGCATTTTTTTTTAGCATCACCTCTTACTACCTGTTTGAGTTATACGTTTATAGGCCTACTATTGGTTATTCGTTATATGCATGCATATAACTTGTGCCATATCTAAATTATACATATAATTCATACGATATGTGAAACAAAAATGAGAATTACCCTTTAGTTTGTAGCATAATGTTAAACAGTCCTTAGATACGAATTTTAATCAAAATAGTCGAGCCGATTTTGATAAAATCCCCTAATTTAAGGGTTGGATAGACAATTAAAAAAACTTAAGGGAAACCTTGTGAAAACCCCAAGTTTTAGTCTGATTGGTATAATAGTTTCAGTTCTAGTCTTTGTAATAGACAGACAGGCGGCATTACAAAACCACTTTTTAGGATTTAGGGGGTCACAGCTGTCCAACCTTCGTAGGAAAAGAAAGATTATGACTATTAATACCTCTACAAGTAATCTGGAGTTTATTTTTACTGTAAGTAAAGGCAGAAATTAAATACCTAGGCCCCTTTCACACGGTCCGGGCGTTCTCCCGGATGATGTCTTCACAAGACATACATTTGTATCAGAGTGTCTCTCGGATTCGGACAGTTTCTCAGTATTGGGAGCTAGTTCTTCGTGGGTTTTTCGATGGATAACAGAAGCAAAATTGTTGTTGTGCTCGCTTTTATAAGCCAGCGGTGAAAAAAGAAACGTTCTAGGCAAGTTTGAGTTCACCCTCTATTAGAAAAAGACATCTTCTAGGATGTTCCAACGTTATATTTCAAGAATTAAGAAAACACGAAGTAAATTTTTTTTTTAACTATTTCCGCATGTCGGGCCCGACCTTTGACGAGTTGCTCCAACGTTTATAGAAACAAGACATATTAACATTTCTACATCTACATCTTCTCTTTCTTTTGCCATGTTTTGTGTCGCTACTGTAAACACAACACAACACCAGGAGAGCACTTGGATGACTAAACACCTGGACCGTGTGAATGCATTCATTGCTCACTGTGGTCCCCTAAAGTACTGTCCGGGTGATCACCCGTCCGAGACCCGGAGGTTTGTAGCGCGGAGGTCCAGGCAATTTGCCCGGGCCCAGATCGTGTGAAAGGACCCATGCCCGCCCATGTATTTCTACTTCTCTGGGCTCTGGGTGAACGCCTGGACCGTGTGAAAGGACCCATGCCCGCCCATGTATTTCTACTTGTCTGGGCTCCAGGTGAACGCCCAGACCGTGTGAAAGGACCCATGCCCGGCCATGTATTTCTACTTGTCTAGGCTCTGGGTGGACGCCCGGACCGTGTGAAAGGACCCATGCCCGCCCATGTATTTTTACTTGTCTGGGCTCTGGGTGAACGCCCGGACCGTGTGAAAGGACCCATGCCCGCCCATGTATATTTCTATTTGTCCGGGCTCTGGGTGAACGCCCGGACCGTGTGAAAGGGGCCTACATGCTATAAATTTGTTTAACATTTTGAAACTTACATAGCATCTACTCCCTTCAAGTGTGGAATTTGCATTACTGACTTTTTAAATAAACATATAGGTGGGGGAAAGGATTTTAGATAGGAGGGAGGGGGGCATGGCCCATGAAAATAACTTCCCCTCCTGGAATAAATTTGCCCCCTTCTTGGTTTATTTCCTTCCCTTTTTCATTTGTGAGCAAAGGCATCAAATTAAAATATAAAAAATAAGGCGAGAACAGTTCTTTGTATCTTCTATTGGTATCAACATTTCAAAATTATAGATGTAATATCACTTCTAATATATTCTCGATGATAATAAGTTTCAAATACCAAGTGAGGACCATTTTAATAGATTGAAGGCATCCAACTGTCAAATGTTTGCTTCTCTTTATGATTGAAAAAAGTGGTGTAAAAGTCCCCAAAACCCTTCTTAGGTCAATTGCCCCCTCCACCCTACACAAATAAGGTTCTGCAACCACTGATCCAAATTACTCTTATACCTATGAGGCAAAGAGGTATTGAAAAGAGTTGACCTATAACTGGAGGAAGAGGTTGGGGCTGTTTGTGCCCTGGGTGGTTAACTCTTTCTCCTGACGACTCTGTCCACAGTCAGATTCAAATAGGAAAAAACTTTCTTGACAGTTTTTAAAGCTACTTAAAAATGTTTTATATATTCTTATGTTAAATTATGTCATCTGCAGCTGTCACATTTGATAGATATTATTAATACTTATAAAATAACATTAGTAAAATGTTTTATCAGTTTTAGCCGCAAAAAAATAAATAAAAATATTTGTTTGTATTTTCTAAAAGGCTATTCCTATTAAAAACGAAAGTAGACTAGAATAGTTTGTTTGTCTACTGAAATTCATAGTGTTAACTTAGAAAAGAGAATTTAGCATTTGGAATAAGTTGGCTTATACCATTTTTAACCCACATAATAACTAATCAACCCTAGTCTACACTACACTCTAAACTAGCAAAACTAAAAGCAGTCACACAGCAGTATTAATGACACGCACTTATCTTCAAGTAGGCTATTAAACTGCCATTGTGAATATTTTTGTACACTGCAAGCAGTTAGGGGTCTGACCACATCCTTCATTTTATTGTTTTGTTCAAAGTGTAATAATACAATATTATTTTTTTGGTCAAATATCCAAAACCTATTGCCGGCTACGGCCGTGAACACATATGCTAGTTTTTTTTAACTGTTAGATAAGGCTCTTCATATGAAAATTCGACTGTAGGATATGGTGCCCGATGCTGATTGCTTTGCCTTTGGTGATGATTATAATTTATTTGTTAAGAATGTGGGCGAGTGGTCAGACTAAAGAGAACTAGCCAAAGTTTTTGAAATTACAAACCATGATGTGATTGAACTATCCTTAGCTTGTGTTATATAAAGAATTGAAGAACATGATTTATTTGACACTTTTTCTATAAATTATTTTCTAAAACTAGTTTAGCTCAAAATTTTGAACATAAAACCAAATTATATCAACATGTGTAGACTTGTGTAAGCAAATAAATGGTTATGTTAACGAACAATAATAGTTTTTCCATCAAGATATAGTTTTGGAACAAAGAAAATGACCTGAATGGTGGTATAGTCAGCTTGCAATGAAAATGGAGTCGTGGGGTAAGCTAGTGGCTATAATAGCTAAACAGGGCAAGGGGTTTTCAAAAGGTAGTGATCTAATCCTCATTAGAGAGGAAACTGTAGCTGATCCACACAGGGAAACAATGAAGGGTTAAGTGGTGATGTAGTTGGGAATTTCTTATAGCTATGGTTAGAGATAGGATAAATTCGCTTTTGCGAAAAACGTGAAAAGAAAAAAAAAGGGTCGAAAATAGGGTATTTATAAGTTTTCTTTGCGTTTCATGGCATTTGAAAGTGTTTAAAGCGATTTTTATTTCGCGAATTAATGCGAAAAACGTGATTTTGAGAGTATTTTAGCTAAATTATTCTATTTAGCGAAATAGACGTGAATTCCCTGAAAATGCTGTGCATTTAAATAAAATGCCGAGAATTTCTATAAAACGATGTTTTTCAGCGGAAATAAGTGATTAAAAAATCATTGAGTTTCACTCGTCTGTGTGCTTCAGCTCGGGTTTTACTTGCATCCTGTGCCTTCCACAGCCCATCCGGCTAATCGCCACATTCCGTTAGTCGTTGCTTTTATCATAAATCCTTTGTATAGGCCCTAAAAACATTGACGAAATACATTTTTACCTATTTTGTTACAAAATGCTAAACTATGCCACAAAACACTAAATTTCCAATAATTAATGCTAAAAAAAACCTGAAAATTAATACTATTTTACCCTATCTCTAGCTATGGTGCTCAAATACCTTGATTTCAAGGTAGAATTTAGAGCATATAATAAGTTGCTTTAGGAACTCTTTGGATCAATTAGGAACATAGGGGTCGAACTTGAAAGAGTGGCTAATTTATTGATTGAGGCAACATGATGAAACTTGTTGATAACATGCCAAGAGGAATTAAAGATATATATATATATTTTAAAAGAATTATACCGAGTCTAATGTCACTAGCCAGTACACTTACAATAATACAGGGCAGGGGGCAATGTATCATCCAGAGGTGTATCAAATTAAAAGCAACATCTCACTAGAGTAAATAAATATCTAAGTATTTAAAGTCCCCAATGTTGAACGAGGAAAATATATGCTATGGTAACATTATCTCCACAAATTTAAAGGACTTTATGGTTCCCTTTAGTTGTAACAAACAGCCATTTGTAATGAACAGAAATTAAATGGGAACGAACAGTATTAAACAGTAGAAAACATGATTACTTAGGAATGGATAGGAAAGCCCAATAAATCTCATAGCAGCTTAAATGAACAAGCAGTAATGAATAGTATATTTAGTACTAGCCAAGTGGAACAATATACTATACACAGTGTTTAGAATAATAATAATAATAATAATAATAATAATAATAATAATAATAATAATAATAATAATAATAATAATAATGGACTGAATCACTATTCCTCTTTTAAGTATACTATCCTACTTAAGGGTTTGTGCACACTAATGTGAAAGGCTTGCCCCCTGAAAACAAAAGTAAATTAAAAAGTGAAAATATTTAAAAAAGTATTTTATGAACAAAACAGTTTTTGACTACAAGGTTTAAGACCTAAGATCTAACTGGAGACTGATAATTTGTATAGAAATACCAGCCCATTTCTTGAAAGTTTTGAGATGAAACGAGTATACTCTTAGGGAACATGTTGAGTTGGAGAATAGAGAATCAGGGAACAAACTCTTATATGAACCTTTTAGTATATGTGGTTAAGATAAATTTGTTCATATAACAATGTATTGACACAGGAAGAATATACGTTAAGGTGAGTTGCGGTCTGAGTAGCCTACATATTCATATGAGTTTTTCAACCACACCAAAACGTTTTGTGATAAGCACCACATAACTGATGCTAATATATATATATATATTTAGCACCGCGTCCTACTACCCATTCGGGTTGTATGCCTAGTCCAACATGAGAGTAGCGTGCTAGACCACGCGGCCACCGAAGCAGGTAGGATATTGACAAACACCACTAAAGAAAGAGGATCAAACGTATACAATCTTCTTACATAAGACACTATCAAATTTGAATGCCACTATTCTGACTAGCCACATGTTTCCCAATTTACCTAATGTATTAATGTGATGCTTCTTTGTGGGTCTCTTTAATTTCCCGTGAATATTCGAATAATATAATACATGCATTTAATAGTTTTTCATAGCACCTTAGAATCTGGAGCATGTGTCCAAGGTATAACTGGAGATTAACATTACTCTGCGGATAAATAAGTCTTTGCCCCTGTAAGAATTACATTTATATCTTTAGAATGTACTGATACCTGAATCCTCGCAAAATAGAGGACATTCAGAAGTTCCTTACCCCAAATAATTAGAAGCAGGTTTTGGGGAGTATGTCGTTGTTAACATCGCTATGACACAGAGGTGTTGCAAGTGGCTCTGCCTCTGGAACAACTCCTGAAGCAAAATGAATGACATCTGGATTTGGAATGAAGAAATAAAGAAAATTGTTGAGAAATCTCGTAGCTTTGTGTCAAAACTTCTATTGCGTAATTTGATTAAAAAAAACTTAAACCTTTTATTCAATCACAGACTAGAGGAGCTGTGGAATATATCCAAAGCTGCATGTCTCTAGATAGAAAAAAATATAATTACTTTGAAAAGTTATTAATGAATTTCGTCATTCGCTACATGTAAGCTAGATGGAAGTTATGAAGGGCCAAAATCTGTTGTCATTTCTGAAATCCTGAAGAGTGATTTGCAACAGAATTTCATATTGGATTTTAAAGAGGTCTGATATTACATGATGGGTATACAGAACAGGAATTACTTGCAGACTGACGTTCTGAAGAGGAATCCTGTGTTGGGGCATGGAAATACTTGCGACCAGGATGCCTGAACATTAAGCAATGTATCCCAAAGCTGCTAACATCTGCAAGCAAGTAACTGTTGCTAGGCTTTAATAGCGTACTATTGCCACCTTCATAGCATGCTGGTGCCCTGGTCGCAAGTATGCCTGTAGCATTAGAACATAGGTATGACCGGAAGTAAAAGAAGAGAAGATGTTCACCATATATTTGAAAAGGTATTGGTAATCATTTCATTAGTTGATAACCCAGATCATTCCTACGCTTGTATCAATGTCATTTAAATTAGCAAGAGAAGGGAAAAAAAATGTAAGATAGCCAATGTTAGTAGATAGATCTCAACTTGATTCATTGAATGTGTTTTAAAAGATTGTTTTTTATTATTTATGACTATTGTTTAAAATCTAAACAAGGAAGGAGAGGAAGGGGCTCCTGAGCGCTTATTTTTTTAACCTACTTAGCACTAGAGTATCTCCAGCTAATTAAAATGTTTTTTTTTTTTTTTTTG
>CABFWB010004056.1:16846-54287 GCA_902151455.1 Timema bartmani
TTTTTTTTTTTTTTTTTGTGGTCAGAGTGATGGAATATATCTCTTTATAAACTCAATAATGTCTGTAAAGTAACGCCTCCCCACCCCTTACTTTTAAAAATTCATGTTTTTATTATTGTAATTGTTTGGTCTTTGATCCACAAATTATATGTTAACATTAGGGAGAGAGTACTTCATGGTAGACAACCACTTTTAAAAATTGACATTTTTATGGTTGCGATCGTTTGTTTTGGATTGTTACACAAAAAGTTTTGTTTACGATGCATTTGTTCTTGCATAAACATGAAGTTAATTTGTGACTATTAACAAAGAAAGAAGTTATTTTTAATGAAATTATCATTTATTTGCTAAGCGGATCCATATCATCGAAAATAGAAGAAGCAAACAAAATAGGGTGTGGTGACCGAGTAGGGAGAAGGAGGAAGTAAGATCGCAGGTATTTGTCAGCGAATTGACAACTGTCCAAGAAGACGAGGGACCAATGTTTTGGAGCTTGGTAATGGGAAGCGAGTTTTGTAAAAATACTTTACTTGACTACCAATTTTATGCCACGCATTAAGGTGTAGCCCAGGGTTTCCCCAGTTTTAATCTTTCTGATTCGCCTTGCCTCTTTATTGTTGTATTGTGCATGAAGAGAGTCTCAGAGACAGGATTGTCCAGACTCTAGACAAAGTGTGTTGAATGCATTGAAAATTAGTTAATGAGTTCAGTGCGACTGCACAGGTCTCACACCCCAAAGAACGCCACTGGTGACACAAGTTTATTTAGCGTTTGGAAGAAAGCTAAGAGCAAACAAACTAAAAACAAATAGTTACAAAATAAAAAATTCATAATTTTAATAGTTAGGTGAGGTAATGGAGCTTAGCATAGGGGTACAAAATATAATATTAATTTTAAGACTATCAACATGAAACAAACAAAATGTTTGCAAAGCATCTTTTTTTTTACATCCATTATTGTTTCCAGCCAATGGTTAGTTTTGTATTCAAGCCACTACTGGCTCGCTAGGCCTATTGTAGCTTCATACACCTTATAATATAACTTAAGACTAGGACAGGCACAACATACAGTCTCCGACAGTTAATTCATCACCGTGAAAGGGTAAACCAATATTTCACTCATGATAAACTTTTCAACCATGCTGGGAATCGAACCCAGGACCCTTGGCTCAGTAGACAGACACACTACCGACTGAGCTAAGGTGTCAGATTTTTCGCAATGCAATCCTGAACAAAAAATAGGGATAACCATGTCAAGGAACATTAAAACAAACTAAAAACAGAGAATGTTCAAGTATTGAAATCAGGGGAGGGGCTTAAGGAATAAACTAAAAGCTTTGCAGAAAAATCTGAACTTAGCCAAGAACAAACGATTTCAAAGATAAAACCTGTTTATTTAAAAGTTGTATGTGTATGAGGGGAGTAGGGTTGCCGCAAATATCTTCCAAACTCATATAGTATAAATACATAATATGCTGTCCTACAAAAACAAAATAAGTGATTTTTTAGTGGAACCATCCGGAACAAATCATTGAAAATATAAAAATATTAATTTTAAAAGTTAGGGGGAGGAGGGGCTACCGTAAAGTTGGTTTTTCATGAGTAAACTTAATGTCACACATTCACTTCATGTTTGTTCAATAGAACAAACAAAGAACAAACTATCACAACCATGCAAATGTCAATTATTATTAAAAGCGAGGGGGTTATGATGAAGTTGGCCCTTCTAATGTAAGAATATAATTTGTAAGACTTTAAAAACAGAACAAAACAATTGCAATAGTAAAATGCATGGATGGAATAGACATAATCAAATCATGTGAGTGAAAAGAGTATAATGCACGTATGATTTACTGAATGCCATATAGTGACAATAAAATCTAAGAAAGTTCTTGTTTGCCACATTACATTTAAAGAGTTAATAATGCCTTGCTAAGTAAGTGCTTGTTAACTAAAGTATGTGTGGGTTCCTCATATAATACCCTAAATAAATTGTAGACAAAGTGATTATTTACCATTTAAAAAAATAACTGATAAACTAATACCTTGCCGAATGTACACCCCATTTTCCTATTAATGAGCTATATTATGTAATTATGGCTAGAAATTAAAATGATTTGAAAACATATTTTGCATGTAGCTCACCTGCACATAATTTATATGAGATTTAATTATAAAAAAGTATAAGTTTATATTAGTGAATAAATGGATTAACTCACTTTTTTTTAAGTATATACATCTCATTGTTAGCTGAAGTATTGAGGCAGTAAAACTATTTTTTACCACCATGTCTTACTACCCATTCAAGCTATTTTCCTATGTATTGATTACACTAATGGATTAAGGATGAGTAAGGTATAATTTTGAAGAAGTGTACCCACGTTTGTGTGGAGGTAGAGAGTACAACCATTTTGAAAAAACACCTCACCGGTATTCGAACCTTGATCTTCTCATCATCTGCATTCTAGTCTATTGCGAAAGTGATGTCTTGGACCATGCAGCCACCGAAGCGGGTTGCAATAAAATTAATTTGACTGATGTCATAGTATTAAATATCTGTATTGCTAATAAATTGAGTTATATATTTTGTAGTTGTATGGCTATACTTTATTGGGAAAATAAATAGCTACCTGCATGTTAAATTTAGTAGAAAAGTTGATACCTGTGCGGTAAGCAAGAATGAAACCTAGTTTTGGTTTAGTGCTAGTTTAGTTTTATTGTCATGTTAATGATGACATTTGCTGGAGAGAAGTGTTCAGTTATTTGAACAAGAGATTATGTTGGAGCTTGATTTGAGAATTAGTGGTGGATTAAAACTAGAAAGTAAAACTATACTGAGATGGGGATGCAGAGAACGCGAGAAAAGGTCAGTGTTTTTTACGTTTTTATAGCAACACATTTTTTTGTTCAAAATAAATCAAATATTGCTCCAGTACGAACATAGAGTTTACTTTTCTTCACCTGGTGATATCAACAGTTGTTGAATATCTGTCATGATCATAGTCGTATTAGTTGACAACCATTTTTAATGAAGAGAAATGTTGTCATTAAATTCCAGGACACTCTTGACAGATGCTCAACAACTGTTGATATCACCAAGTGAAGGAAATTAAACTTTTATAAATGTACTGATTTACTTTGACCAAAAAATCTTTTGATATAAAACCTACAAAAACACTGACTTTTTCTTGCGTTCCCTGCATCCCCACCTTAACATCATATTTCCGCCTTAAAAAGTCAAGGTCATTACTAAATACAGTTTGTTGTTTGAGAATAATTTTGTTTCATTGATTTTTTTGTGCAAATAAAATATAAAGCTATATATAATATGTTTTGTATACAGTTCTTATATGAAAATATGTTCTGCATAGCATTATCAAATGAAAATATGTTTTGTATAGCATTCTCATATAAGAATATGTTTAGTATAGCATTCTAATATGAAAATAGGTTTTGTGTAGCATTCTCATGTAAAAATATGTTTTGTATAGCTTTCCCAAATCCAACTCCTTAGCTCAGTCGGAAGTGTGTCTGTCTACTGAGCTGAGGGCCCCGGGCTAGATTCCTGGCATGGCCAAAAATGTATAATTGGTTAAATGTGAGTTTACCCGTTCACAGTGTTGAATTAAGGCTGGGGGATGGATGTTGAGCCTGTCCTAGCCTTAAGTTAGATTATAAGACATATGAAGCTACGACAGGCCTAGCAAGCCGGTAGTGGAGAATATATATGACTTGAATAAAAAAGTGACTCAGGCCACAGGCTGGAATCAGTAATGGATGTAAAAAAAAAGTATAGCTTTCTCATATGAGAATATGTTGAATATAAATTTCTCATGTGAAAATATATTTTGTGTAGTGTTCTCATATGAAAATAGGTTTTGTTTAGCTTTCTCATGAGAAATTATATTTGTATGGTCAGCATAATAAATTTGCAAAATCACCCATAAACAAAAACTAACATCTAATTAATTAGAGCTCATATAAAAACATGCCACTTTTTATATGAGCCATGTACTAGTTTGAATGGTAATATATGAGCAAATAAAATTCACACAATGCTTGAATTTTCAGTTACCTGTAAGTTGTATGCAATAATTTATGGTTATATTTATAATAATATTTAGCACCTCATCTTACTACCCGTTCGGGTTATACGATATGGCTATATTAAGTCTAGTGTGTACATACACCCATATCAACTAAGTAAGGTTATATAGTCCCAAGCCACACTTTTGGGGGGGGGTTGATGACCAACCAAGCAGCAATTTTTAAATCTTGAACATATAAAACACATAACAGTCAAATAAATTGTGTTAGTTTTGTTTGTACAAATGTTATATCAGCTTATTTACCTCCTCCACCTATACTGCAATTAAAGGAAAATGATGAATTGAGATTAAGAGTTAACAATGACATGCATATTTTATTTAATAATATTAGGAAATTTAGGAAGAGGAAAATTAAAAAAAAACCTTAAAACTATACTAGAAAAACACAATTAAAACTTTATGTACAAGTATTTAATACAAATGATACAGAACTATTTTGTTTACAGACAAAATATCGTTTCATACCTACAATAAATTATGCATAGCCCTTGCAAGTATTGAAATAAGTTAATTGTAACATAATACATGTTGTTTATAAAGAAAAATATGACATTATTTTAACTTTATTTAATTAAAATGCAAAAACAGTGTAGATGTAAAAGTGTTTTAGTAAATAATACATAAAACCTCTTCACATATACATGCTAAATACAGTAAGTAACTTGCAAATAAGATATTTATTTTACAAAATCAAAACATTATTTTGAGTTGAGTATAAAATACTTTATAATGATAATAATATTTAAAAGGTAGCATATATATATCATGACAAATAAATAGTTGTGTGATAATATCACAGTTTTGAATTTAAGCGCACAAAATCACAAAATGTATTTTCTTAAAGGAATCTTATTCATTTTTGAAGTTGACACAAAAACCGTTTGTCATTAAAAATAAATTTCTCTCATATTTATTTACACGGTAAAAATGTTAATTTCAACCAAGCTGAATGAAGGAAAATCTATGTACACACTATAAAAGCTTTAGTGGCCTGTTTTCTTTAATGACAATTGTTGGGATATATAAAATATTTTAGTTATATATGTACATATATATATATATATATAAATAATATAAACAGTTTTGTTAAACTTGTTATGATGTAGATTCTCTCTGGAACCACTGTTATTATTTTTTATATCTAATGTTGATTCAGGACCTCAATTTGTATCTATGATTTAATTAAATAGTTCATAGGCGTGTGCAGGGTGTGGCTGAGGGGGGTGCCAGCTGGAATACGCCCTTCCCCCTGCTAATCTGTTTGGATTTTTTTTTAACAATTACAATACTAAGTTAAAAACAAGAAAGAATCAAATGTTTTATTTTACAAAATTATTATTTCAAAAACAAACGTTATAAATAAACAATGCCATCCGCCGACTGAAAAGAACATTCTTTTTTAACTTGTCAATAATGTCATCCAAGTACCCACAACTAGTCTTTGTTATGTGAATGGAAGCATGAGGTGTTGTAGCAGGATCTCAAACCTACGCTAACCAATACCCTTGGAATATCCCATCGATGCACTTTCTAAAAATATATGTTTGGTACTTCATTCTTTTGTCAGTCCAACTTTTCCTGCACCCACGCTGCGCACGCCTATTAAATAGTTGGGTATTTTATCAATTATTTTGAAATGTATTACAACAGGACTTTGAAATTTAAGCCAGTTTAGAAGCATATATATATATACTTTCTACTAATTGAATTAAGCTGCCATTACAACAGGCGCAGAAAGATCCATAAGGAGGGAGGGAGTTAATGTTAAGCAACCCCTTTTCTCTCAAGTTGGACCAAAACTGATATTTTACACAGAAAAAGTTAGCTATGATTCTAATCGAGTAATTTAAGTCTTAGAAGTAGTATTCAGTTGAAGAGTAGACTTTCTAAAGCAAGCGAACATAGTTCCACTCTCCTTGATACTTAAAACCATTGCTTCATTTGCAAGCAGCCAAAGAACACCGAGCTCTTGAACAACTTACTGATTAAAACAACATTAAAAAGGTTAGATAAAAAAAAACTGGACAAAATAAACATTTGCATGAAATATTTACATTTTTATTGCCAATAAATAGTTCATAGTAGGATATTTACGCAAAATTGATTTGGCACCATACAGATTGTTTTGGTAGAAAATGTGATTGTATTTTATAATAGTTTAGGAAATACTATGAACAAAGATGGGGGTCAAATGACCCAAGTTACATTGGCCATTTTCAGAGAAAAAGCGGGGAGGGAGGTGTTAAATCAAATGTTTTACTAAGAGATTAATATTTTTATATAAAGTTGCTTTTATAGGTATGGTAAATGAAATCGAAGAGGGATGGAGTAAGGGGAGCCCAAAAATTGTATATGAAATTTACTAAACAAATTAATGTGGATTTATGAACAGAGTTTAAAGTCCTGATTCCCCCATCAACATAACATTTTCAAACCATTATACTCAAGTAAAAGATTCACATGTGTACCAATAATATATGGTTAGCCCAAGGGGATGGAGATTTCTACCCAAAAAGTCCCTCTGATTTATAAAAGCAATGGGTTTAAGGTGGGGATGTAAGGAACACTTTAAAAGGCCGTGTTTTTGCAGTTTTTATAGCAAAACATCTTTTGGGACAAAATAAATCAAATATTTCTCCAGTAGAAACAGAGTTTAGTTTTCTTCACGTAGTGATATCAACAGTTGTTGAATATCTGACAAGAGCATAATAGCATTAGGTTACAAACTTTTTAAAAGAGAAAAAGTTGTCATTAAATTCCAAAACACCCTTGACAGATATTCAAAACTGTTGATATCACCATGTGAAGAAAATTAAACCCTGTTTCTACTAGAGAGATATTTGATTTATTTTTGACCCAAAAACTGTTTTGCTATTAAAAACTGCAAAAACAATTACCTTTTCTCGAATTCCCTACATCCCTACCTTATGAGTAAATTATTTGTGGAGAGGCTTTACCCACTCTGCTCTAAATTTAACTGATGGTAGAGAAAGAAAATACACTTATATATATATATACAAAAATAGTTTCATTTAATTTCCAGCCAATACCTAAATATAGCCTACCAAATTATTTCCGAATAAGAAACTAAACTTCCACCCAGCCTTTAAATAAATATGTTTGTTATTTATTATCAAATCGGATGTTAAAAAAAAGGGTGTGATATTTTAAATTCTATTATTGTGTCCAGTTACCTATGTTAGATTTAGTATATTTCTATTCTTTATAAATAAATAACACTTTTATAAAATTTGAAAATAAAACTTGCCCTAATACTATAATCCAAGATATTTTCTTTTAGCAAATTATAAATAGAGAATATATTAATTCCCATAAACTTTAGATTTTTTATTTTTAAAACATTTCTTATAATTTATTTATAATTTGTGCCTATATGGTATGCTAAATCTGATTTCTTTAATTTTCCTGAAAGAACCTTAAACTTAAATAAAATTTGAAAAATAGATTTTCTACTTAAACACAACTGAAAGTACATCAATCTAGTGAAAGCCACTTTTCTTCATGAGTAGAGTCCCGTAAAAATGGTTTTATTTTTAGTTACATTTCGTTTTTTAAATCTAACTTTTCGGTGTTATTTCGTGTTTATTCAAACTTACATGTTATCTGAGGTGTTTAAGTATTATGTACATATTGAGACAATGTATACAAAATTAAAATTTATGATTGAAACATTATATTTTTGCTTTAAAATTCTTTGTCAAGTTTGTCTGCATATTTCACAATTTTGTAGCCTGAAGTTAGCTTACACTACAACAAAATACATAATTTCTTTTAATTTCCTGTTTATTTTAAGATTTATTTTGTAAAAGCAGTGTTATTTCGTTTTTTATGAGGATTTCGTGTAACAAGGCGATTTCGTTTTATTTTTATTTTCAAAAACATTGTAAATCATATCTAAAAACTATCAAAGGAAAAAGTACTTTATTCCATCTTTGTATCATACTTTTCGCTTTATCGCGTCTCACCATTTTTACGGGGCTCTGGTCATGAGCCAATAAACAATGTTGCAGAAATTTCAGAAAACATTTTTAAAATATTTAAAAAATAAATGTAGGTATGCTTCTGTTGGTAAATTTTGTGAGTTGGTGGAATATATACTGTCATTTGTATGTTATTTAATTTAGTGTAAAATGCATGTCCTCCAGGCTAAAATAAATAAATAAATATATATCAGTTTCATTTTTTTCTTCTTCTAATTTTTGTTAAATCCCAGGTGGTTGTTTACACTATCATATTTTGATGATGTCATCGGCCATTTTAAAATAGATGTAACTCTTTTTACCTCATATGGCCTATGGTGACAGTGTTTTAGCTTGTTAGTGTAAATATTTACTTCATTGGTGAGTGCATTATAGAATTATTGCGTTACCAATCAAAACAAACTCTTAAAATTTTAGTTTAAGCAGTTACGAAGGCAGATTTTACATTATAGAATTATTGTGTTACCAATCAAAATAAACTCTTAAAATTTTAGTTTAAGCAGTTAGGAAGGCAGATTTTACATTTGAATAATATAATTTTATGGTTAATTAAGTGAATTTCTCAGCAAAGAAATATCAAAGCCAGAAGTCTTATAAACAAGAAAGTGGCACCATCACCGAGAAGAGATTTCATTCTTATTCTTATTACTAAGCCCACAAAGTAACAAAATAGCTACAGTATGAATAGTAAAAATATGTACATATTTTGAGATGATTCTATACTAGGAATTAATTTTTTAAGTTATTAATATTGTTTGGACATACATTCGTTCATTATATTAATGTGAGCTGGTTGGTCAAATGGATAGAGAAGGGAAGGGAAAAGTGTACTAGAACAGACCTGTCAAGTCTTGATTGTCCTGGCAACGACCTACTCTGAAAGATACCAAATCTACCCTTCCTAGTTCCACTAAGGTGTAGCTTATAAGATAAGGCCAGAATGCAACCCATCAAAGTAAAACTACTACCTTTTAGGATAAAAGGATGGGTAGGAGGCTTAAATACAAAGTAAGAGGATGGTTAATTAGCTTAATTATCTGATTTTGGACCCAGGCATTTTCTTTGACATATCTGATGATGTCACATAGGTAAAATACAAAAAACAACTTAACAAAGAGATAAGATGGAAGAAAACGGCACATTTGGATCGTCTTCCAGACGAAATAACTAATGATTAATACCAACAGTGAAATGAACACTACATTTGTTGATATTTAAAGGAGGAACTCGATACCATCTTGGTTTTAATACTTCCAAAAAATTTGCAAATTTCAAGATTGGTGTTTATGTGTATCATTTGTCAAATGATGAAACACATAAAACACTTTAGGAACAATGTTATTTTCGGGATTAGGGAAACGTTGGTATTGGCAAATTTAATGGTTAAGGAAGGTGCTCAATGGTTGCAGTAAATTACATTCCAGCTACGAGGTACTTTGGGAAAAGAGCTCTAGGAAAGGGATGACAAAATAGCGTGTAATATATATCACATACATCAGGGGGACATTCGCTATGTTAACGAAGCGAATGATTAGGGCCAGTATAATATTCCAACTAGAAGAAATCACAGTAGATTTTTTTCAAAGCTAAAGTATTTAATAATCTGGACCATAATTTGATTTCTATTAACTTGAATTAGAAGACGCCTCTATATATTCTACTACATTTATAAACCATGATAGTATGTTTTGCTCTGATTCATTTTTGTCATCAACTGTGCGCTGGGACTATTTTAGTGTGTCATGGACGAGCTTATGGTGAGCTATGATGAATTACATTGATGACTGCATAATTGTTGTGTGTACTAGAGAGAAACATGATTTTGCGATGAGGGAAATTTCTTCTCATTCTAGAAGTAAATAATCTCACACTTGATCTAAATAAAATGAGAATTAAAGCACCCGTCTGATGCTAAACAAGGTCACTGACACACAGAAAACTCATATCACAAACAACAAATTAGAATTTTTTTGTCTTGGTCAACTTAAGTGCCACATACATACTGAATTACTCTACTTTGACAGAGTCAATGCACCTGTTGGTTAAAAATGCCAATGAATTCTGATTGGGTGACGAACAAGACAAGGCATTCCAGAATCTGAAGAAAAATCTTTAAAGTGCAATCTCATTAGGATATTTTCTAAGAAGTAGGTATTAGAACTTTGATGATTGCGGATGCCAGCCTATTGACTCATTAAAAGCTTGTCGAATGTCAAGTTATAAAAAAAAAGTTCCAGTTTAGTGTGTGGGAAACCCCTAATCAAGTTCCTACAAATTAAGATATCATTCAAAGCAAATCTTTTCATAGAATCATTAAAGAAAACATTGATTTGTCAATAATATCAAAAAGAACATCTCAAAATGCAATTAATCTTCAATATTTGACAAATTATGACTTTGTCCTTTTAGCTGTTGTTGTGGATACATCTAAAACTTTTTTTTGTGTGTGAAATTAAAAACAATTTTTAGACTAATGATTGATACATGAGATGATATTTTGCTTGAGTATGAGCTTGTTTTAAAAACTAGATGTATTGGATCACTTTATTGAGAAAATATTTTGACTTGAAAAGTTCAAACAGAGTTAGGCTTAGTAATAATCAGACATACCGTGTTTTATTTGAGAAAACCACGAGAAAAGTATCAACTTAAAATAAGTTAAAAACATAATCAAATGTAAAAATGTATTAAAATAAAACATTACCAAATGTGAAATTAGCGCCTTACATTAGTTTGGGCATGTTGAAAGGATGTGAGTGGATTAAGTGACGATGCAAATATATGAAGGTAGAGTGTGTGGATCCAAAGGAAGGGGTAGGCCATGTAAAACGTGGAGTTTTAAGAATACAATAGCATGTATGACTGTGTACGGATGTTGTTGAAGCGAAGGAAGTATGTAAGGATAGGGAAGTGTGGAGAAAGTTGTGCATATGGATTAAGTACGGTGTTGTTTTTTAAGATATATTCACAGTTTCTTGCCTAACCCCTAAAGGGAACGGCATGATAAGGTGTATGTATGGGTGTGTGTGTGTGTGTGTGTGTATGTATTACCACAACCAGCCAGTTTCTCAAAAGTGCAAGAAAGTCCACATGAACCAATAAAAAAGCGAGTTAATACTATAGCTCCCTATAGGACCAGTGTGTTAAAATATTCTATACAAATGAACTCAACAAACTAATTTATGTACACTCAATTTGCCATGAAGGTGGCAGTCTTAAATTGAACAGTTACACTAAAGCCCACAACATGGTGGAACCGAGTAAAACGAGCTTGCTACCTTTTAGGGTAAATTAAGTGTACATTTAATATATCTATACAGATATATATAATATATCTAATTTATATATATAATGTACATGTATGATTACAAAAAGCATATACAACAGCCACCCAGATTCGCAAAAATACTGTAATTGTCTACAAACCTTTTTTCCATAGGAAAGCCAAGCTATTAGTTAAATGATTGTTTATATTATTTTTTTAAAAATAATAAACATTTTGAAAAATTATACAATCCTTGTCTTAATGCGTGGAGTTACATCACAATACCAAGAGTATCACATTTTTACCTGTAAAATTTAAGTCTATGGGGAGCATTAGCATTATTCACAAACTAACTAAAATACTATTAAAACTTACTTGAAACTATAGGGATGTATGCATTTTTCAAAAGGAAAAATTGCAAGTGTTTCAAATCTGCAATCTATTATCGTTCAAAATATTCAAGGTAGTTATTAATTTCTAAGTTGAACTTCTGCCATGCTTGTAATTTATATTTAATACTATTCAAATAGCTTTTTGGCTACCCATGGAACAAAGAATGAAGACCATTGTATTAGCTACAGGTACAAACTCATATCAAGCGTCACTTAAAATTCTGTTACATAGAAATAAAAAATAAAAAATCATAATTTTTAAAAAGAAACACATTTGTCAGGTCTGAGCTTCCTTATGATATGATAAATGTAGGTAGGTACACTTATTTATAACAGACAAGAAAATAAATGATTCTAGATTGCTTGATTTAAAAAAAGAAGTCACTAATTACCTCGAAATTTATAAGTACATCGAGAAGAAAGCAACACGAAGACAAACACGCAAATTTCGGAATGTTTATTAATTTCTAAATTAAGTATTAAATATTGTCTGTGAAAAAACACAAACAATAGTTTGTGCACTGCTAAATAACCATAACTACTACAATGCAAATGTTAACATTTGTAATGTAGAGAGAATATTCTATAAATATCTCTTTATTAACACTGCTCATAAAAAAAAGTGGATTTTGACAGAGATGTATTAAATACACAAGATGCCTTTATTCTCTAGCTAAAGGGATATTAAGTTATGTATGAATACTCCTTACATGCCTGAAAAAGTGAATAAGAAAATGTTGAGATTGATGTATTGGGTATAAATATTTAATTTCTTACATATTGCAAGAATATTGAAAATTACCTTCAGCATAGCGTTCTATATAATATACTATTTATAAACACTACCGGAAAAAGTAAATTAACAGGCACAAAGTAGATGAATTTGAGTTTTTAACTAATTATATCGGTGATGATGGTGAAAGAAAAATAATCTAAATTTGTATAAAAATGCACTAAGCTCTGCAAATTTGTGACATGGCAACAACTAATTACATATGTACGATGAGTTAACAACACTAGAAATAAATGTACAAATCAGCCTGGAGATTTCAAATAAATAGTACTATAATGAATATTCGACTATCAAAGAACTATTTCTTAAAGTTTGTCAGTAGTTTAAAAAAAATGTGAACAGTGTTTTAACTTTCTCTAAATTAACACTCATTATTTTACTATATTAAATTTTAAAACTCTATTCTAGAACTCCCACTCTATACTATCTTTCATCAGTAACTGGCTGGTGAATATTTGTACAGTTAAAAGATTGTTAACCCACGCACAAAGGATAGTTTTTTCTATAGTAAATCTCCTTCATAATATCACTTACTACCTTGATAGTCATTTTATTTTTTCCTTTTTATTAGATAAGTTAAGCTTTTCCATTTTTTAATAAATACCTAAGATCCTGAAGTGGCGGAAATCCAAACTACTGATATCAAATTGTGCTGAATTTCAGTTGTTTTATTACATTTACATAGTGTGAAAATACTAATACTATAGATCAGAGGCGCATCCAGAAATTTTATTTGGGGAGGGAATACAATCAAGAATAAGATTTTGGGGAAAAAGAAGGTTTAGGGGGGTAACCCTGCTCCCACCTTTTTAACGCTTGGAGTTTAATAAAATGTAAGAGTACTAAACACCTCTAGATTTCTTTTTATGGCAACCTAGGTTAAATATTTAAATAGTATAAGTTCTTTAAGTAACTTTTTTCTCGGGTCAAGCGAAAGTATTGTAAGCATGAAAATTTGTAACCTCGAGATTATGATGAATCTTAATGTTTTACGTGTGTCTGAACCCAAAAAAGTGTATTTTACTATTCTGTCTGTCTTTGTCTATCACTGGTCACAGATCTGAAACAGTTTAATGGATTTTGTTCATACTTGATATTAAGATATTATAGGGACTTTTTTTAAATTTTGACCCTAGCCTTCAAATTAGGGTAGTTTACTGATAGATTTTTTTAAATTCCAAATATTTCGTGAATGGCTCTAGTTATTTTGTTTAAAGTGGATATCTAGGGAGTGTTTGACCTCCGAAATAACACTATACTTGGTTTTTGGGGGATAATTCGCTAAAGGGTAGTTTACTGATGACTTTTTTTTAATTTGAGTATTTTAAAAAATTGCTTTAACAATTTGGTTAAAAATTGGTATCGGAGGACTATTTCATATGATCAATAATAATGTATGTTTATTTTATTCTAAGACAAATTAATTTAAGGGTGGTTTACTAAAAACAAACTATAAAAAATTTGAATTTTTTTAACGTTTGCCTTGAAGATTGAGTTCTAAAGGTGTATCTGGGCATAGTTTTTTTATGATAAATATGAATACATTTTTATTTTTACAAATTAAAAATAATTTAGGCTAGTTTACAAATTACTTATTTAAAAAAAATTGAAATTTGCTAGACATACTTGAACAATTTGGTTGGAATAGTATACATAAAGAGTGTTTAGTGTGATTAACAAGATGATATGTTGGTTTTTATTAGTTTACTGAAATACTATTTATGAAACTTTTCTTTCTAGATATTCTTTACAATATGAGAAAGTTTGTGTCATTGTCTCATACCATTTATTTAGTTTATAGTAGGTACCGTAGTTATAATAAAAATCACTCAAATGTGCTAAATTTATGGACTACTCTTTTGTTCATGAATAAAGACTAATAAATATAGAGAGTAAGTTCAAAAAACTGTTTTATTTCCAAATATGGAACTGTTTTGACAAAATTTGCTCAAAATTAGCTAATTACACTTTTCCAATGGGTAAAAAAATAAAATAATAATAATCTAAATTTCACAGAAATTTAAGTCTATAGAAATGTTTGACGCATTAGTAGAACCTAGTTATTATTGATAGAAATAAATTTTAGCTAGTCCTCAGCTCCATTCTGTGTTTGAGACCTTTAATACACTGTGCCTCAATGAGTTGACTAACTTGCTCTGGTAGATGTGTCAGTTAAAATTTCAGTCACTTCAAAGTTACTTAATTTTGACTTGCGCGAAAGTGGGTTCAATACGAGATATTCTTAAGTCTCTAAGTGCAGTCCAAAGTGTAATAACCCCTAGCTTGTGTTTAGAACCTTAACAACAATAATGTATACTTAATCAACAAAATGTTGCCTAGTAGCTATAAATATATTTTTCTTGCACCTTTATAATTATTATTTTTAAACTGTATATAAGGCAGCAGTATTGATTAAAAACGAATCTGGCTACAGCCTTTTATGCACGGTATTGAAGCAATTATTTTTCCAATTTATTCAATTGGAAATTTTTGGTACACTTTTAATGTGTGTAATGGGTATACCTTTTGAATATCTACAGATAACTAACATTAAATAAATATATTCTGTTCACCGTAGGAATTGTTTTCTGAAAGGCCTTTTTCCCTACCAGAAAGCTATTATATAGTAGGATATTGGTAGGAAAAAAGAGCTTTCAGAGAGTAATTCCTACCGTGAATGGAGTATACCCATTACTAGAATGTGTAGTTTGTTCCAAAAAATATTTAACAAGCATGCATGCACATGCACACACACATGATTATTTAATCAGCCCAGTTATTTTATTAAAGATAAATATAATGTTTCCCCTTATACATGAAATATGGCCAACTAACAAAAACTCAACAATCAGAGTATATATTTAGACTAATTAAAACTGATAACATTTGTACGAAGAAAAGACTTACCTTCTTTTCAGAGTCATTTAAATGGAAATGGATATGAAAAACCTATCTGAAAATTTAAATTAAAAACAAAAGGTACCATTAGAACAATAACCAGTATTGCTAGTGAAACTGCAGATGGGAGGGCACTCTAGCTAGTAGTAAGTGCATCTCTAACACTAGCCCCAATCCAGCAAAATCCTGTAAAATAATTGACATACGATAATGCCAGGCCATTGTAGATCCATGTTCGCCAGCTTGTTCGAGTGTTGCCATCAATGCGACTCTCCAACTCTTGACAAAGTTCTTTGCGATCATGAGATCGTCCACTTCTAAGATCACAGATCATTCGTTTCTTACACTCAGAATCACATGTTGGACGGACAGGGGAGTTTTTCCAATAATTTCTGAAACAAAAGTTATTAAAACTCTTAATAAAGAAAATGTTATGATCCCTAATATATGTAAGAAATTATGGATTTATGCTAAGCAAAAGAATACTTAAATATTATTATTATCATTATTATTAGCACCGCGTCTTACTACCCATTCGGGTTTTACGCACTTACGCTAATGTGCAATGGTAGGGTGATTGTGAGATGAAATGGAGGACCTACAGTTTAACGTGGGATCCGAACCACGGTGGAGGCCTGGCACTCCACACATTCACAAGTTGTGATTAATACACGTCTTGTCAGAGGTAATACTTAAATAAAGGCAAGTAATAAATATTCCGATTCCATTTTATAACTCACTGAACAAGTCCTAAGAATATAACCTTGAAAAATATGTGTGTGTGTGTGTGTGTATATGTGGTATTTAATGATTAATAATATATTTTATATGCATATATAGTAAGATTTTAAATATATTTTACTATACATACATATACAATATAGCTGTGGATAAAGTATACCGAAAGCTGGTAGCATTGTGCATCATAGCTATCAGCAGGACGGTGACATGACATGGCGGTAGTGTGACCTTGATGCTGGAAGTGAACGGTCATATTGCACAATGATACACAAAAGTATTCATAAAACAGTATTTTGTTGTGGAGCATTATTTTCAGTCATAAGAGATTGGCCGTTCAGGGGGAACAAGTGTGAAATGTGTGTGTAAACATTTTGAAGAAGGGTTTCATAAAACCTCAAACACTCATACTCATCCACAGACATTGAGCATGTGAAGATAGCGCTCAATATGATTCTGCACTCACCAAAGAAATGTCAGTAGTGTATTGCGAAAGAGCTCGGTATTGTGAGAACATCTGTTCAGACACTTGTCCATGAATTAGGAACATTTTCAGAGTGTTGTGTTCTTGGTATGAATATGTATACATAAAAAACTGTTCAATGTTTTGTACTACTTTTTAACATTAACATGATGTAACTAGTATTATTTTGAAAGTTTGGACATACATTATTGTTACCAAACAATTTAATAGTAAAAAATTAAACTCCAAATTTTTGGATTTTAAGGTAGAATCTTCTATGAAGGTGCTTTATCAATAAATAATGATAGAACTTTTTTTTTTAGGTTATCAATAAGTTAATTACTTGTAGTAAATGTCGAACAATGCGTTGTCTGTTACCATCTTGTTGAGTAAGTTATCCCAGTCCTGAGGTAGTAAAGAAGGCATCTGATAAGCAGACCTTGTACTATACAACTTGTACCAAATAGGGTAATCATAGAGGTTTGCCTCTTTTAAATTCATTACCCAGGTTTCATGATCAACCACAGCCTGGAACAAAAACAAATAATTAGTTTTCTCAAGAAATTAAGATGGAATGGATTTGGAATATAAAGAGTTTCTTTAACATTTGACAGTAAATGAAATTTTCAATCCCTATATTAAATAAAAAAAACAGTCAATCAAAGTCAAAAGTGAACAAACAGTCATCATTATCATGATAAAGATAAATTAGGTTTTAAGTGAAAAGTTTCATTAACATTGACAATATATTCAAAGAATTGGTTTTGTAGTTTTAAAAAAAAACTTAAATAAAAAAAAAAACGCGATGGCCACATGGGCAAGGTGCTACTCTCACAGTAGATTAGACTGCTGATTACAGGTATATCGAGATTCAAATCTTGATCAGGTGTATTGAGGATGGTTTTTCCAAAATGGTTTTCATTAGCGTAAAACCCGAACAGGTAATAAAATGTGGCGCTAAAAAAACTATGAAAAAAAACCCTATCAAAGACAAAAATCAATATAATAAAATACAGTATAGGTACTTACTCTTGTACTTTCTTTGTGGTCCCCATCAATATAATATATTCTATAACCAGGATTAAGGTCATAATAAGGTGTGACTGATGGACCAACATAAGCAATACTCGTGACCCGTCCCATATCAGTCGTGTCATAAAACAATTCAAATTCATCATAATGTGTGTGACCAAAAAATTGGGCTATTATTGTTGATTCATATCTGAAATTTAAGAAATATCTTAGATTTAAGATAGTTAACATAGTTATGAACAGTACCTGAACTTTGATGATCAAAAATTTATCAAAACATGACCTATAAAAAAAAAATTTAAAAAAAATATATTTAAAAATGGACTTCAAACTTTTAAAAAAATGAACCAAAAATATGAACAAAAACTTGTAATTAATACACATGACTAAATGAAACAAGCACTTTATGAATTGGAAAATAAAATATACATCCAAGCGATAAAAAGTCTTAAGCAACTAAACTCTTGCATTCTGCTAAATATATCAATGATTTACAAATACCTGCTTCAGAAGTAATAGCTACTCCCTTCCAACGCAACCCTCTCCAGCCTAGTTGCAGTCTCTCCAGGAATATGTATTTTACAACCAGACAACCAAAGAGCATACAAAGTTCATGGTCTACATTTTCTCATTTCGACAACTTGCTATCCCTTGTCTGTCAGCTTGTGGGGTAACTGGTTTAGGTCTCGACGATGTCCATTCTCCGGGCGACGTTTGTTGTTGAGACAACGGACCCGCGGGTCGTGTGGGCAGGGGTAGGAAAAATGTTGGTGGGAAGGTCCTGGCAACGTGAGTTGTGGTGGAAGGTAGTGAGTGCGAGGATATTATACAATATTGCTCCTTCGAACAGGTGGGCACACCCGGGTTGGGTAACCACTGAAATGTGAGCGAGGAACCACCGTATTATATACCCTCCAATGCTGCCTGGCCTTGTTCAATGGGAGAAACATGGGCTTCCCATTGGCGCGTGAGAATGAGAGAAAATATGTCCACCAAGCGTGCCAATAGAAAGAGAGAAGAATTCTCATTGGCGTGGAATAAAGAGTGAACTCTTCAATGACGGCAACGAGAACATGGACTGTGGAGCGGTCCAGGCAGTAGAGAGGGTGGTTGGCGTGGGGCCTGTGCAAGTGCGGAGGAAAGAGAAAAGGGCCGACTGAACAGTGAGGCACAACACTGTGTGTTGGAAATGAAATATACAGCTATAAAATATATATTGTACTAAAAAAATAAACTTATTCAACATATATGTTAAAAAAATTAATCAAATAATCCTAAATATGACTCTTAGATAACGCAAACCAAAAAAATATGACTTAAAAATCCAAAATGATAAAAAATGACATATAAAAAAGTTTTCACAACCAGGGGATCATAAATAGATTTGATCCACACATGAACATTGTCTGCGATTTATATATATATAAAATGACATTTCATCAAAATACAAGCCGATTATGAAAGTATAGCTGGAAAAATAGATTTTAATATATATTATACAAGTTGAAAAATGATTGGATTATAATAATGGTTTAGTATCAATAGGCGAGATTTCGTGATTGCATTAGTATTAATGTGTCAATAAAAGTGGATTACCTCTTGTGCTGTTTATTTTTTAGCACCGCGTCTTACTACCTGTTCAAGCTATACGCATATGTACTAAACGGTAATCATGCTAGTGAGCTAGGGATGATGAACGTTGAATTAAGAAATTTGTGTTTGTTGTGTAGGGAGAGTAGAAAATCACCCCCAGTACACCCAGCCTGGATTCAAACCCCGATCTCCCCGTCGTCAGCAGTCTAGTCTAACACGAGAGTGACACCTTAGACCACGCAGCCACCAAAGCAGGTTTGTGATATGTTGTTGACTAAGAATGTTTAGGATCAAGGTGATACCAAACTATAAATGAACATGTCCTAAGCGTATAACCCGAATGAGTAGTAAGACGCTGTACTAAAATAAAATAAATAACATGTCTTTACTTAAACCAAACTGACAACGGCCATTAACTACCGAAAATGCTGTCAATGACTTGTAAGTAATAAAGAAGACAAGGTGGGGCACAAATTACCATATTTTGATTATTACAAAATTCAACTGTTTAGCAATGCTGACATCAAATTTAAATGCAAACTAGAATTTAACTCATCAAAGAAAATAATATAATTAACTTTTATATCTCAAATAAATCAAATCACAAAGAAACTTTATACTTATAATCACCAATTAAAATTGATATCAGAGTGATATTTGATACAAGTGTGTTAGAACTTTAATACAACCTAAGAAATATCTTCTGATCACATTTGAATGTTTTAGTGATTTTAATATTATTTCTCTCTAACCAATTCTATATATTGGTAGTTAACAAATATAATAGCCTAGCTAATTAATTTATCATAATATGAGCATTCATACAATTGTTATTGTACTATTAGCAGCATAAAGCCCTCCCAAGTATATTGATTGACACAAAGGTCTGACACCTTACCCCTATACCGCCAGGTCACCCAATTGTGTTTGATGAAAGCCAAAACAATCTACAAATGACTACATACACAAGTATCAATACTTACCTATTGATTATTTTGTAGTAATTTCGACTCCAAACCTTAAGGCAGTCACTATGACCAGGAGGTATGTGTCCTATTACATGCACCTTTTCACCATTAAACTCGGCACTCTGGAGCTCATAGATAAACCACTGCAGTTCTTTAGCTGGATCAGTGCTGTTTAATAGTAGCCACCTGCATAAAGAGAGTCAGATGCAAGACAGCCCTTTTTACCAGTGAACATAGATCATATACAATTTTATTATTTTCTGAGCTATTTAAACATTTTCTCTCTTGAATTTTTTCACCTGCATTGGTGGTCACATGATCTAATATGTCACCCTCGTGTTAGACTGAATTGCTGTTGATGAGAAGATTGTGGTGCAAATAGGTGGTTGGGTGTCCTGAGGGTGGTTTTTTATAAATGGTTTCCTACTTTCCCTCTAAGAAAATGTGGGCGCATTTCCTCTAAACCCATACATTTTTCATCCCTATTCTATGAGTGTAATTATTGCATGTGTATAACTCAAACGGGAATTGGGACGGAATGGATATATATTGTTCAAAAGTTAAATAGGTTAAAGAGTTGAGTTAGTTTTATTTAGCACCGCGTCTTACTACCTGTTCAGAATATATGCATATGTACTAATTATGCTAATGAGTTAGGGATAAGGGAGGTTGAATTTTAGAGGAAGTGTACCTGTATTGGCAAGGAGGGAAAGTAGAAAACCTATTTTGTAAAAACCTTATCAGCACACCCGACCAGGATTCAAACCCCGATCTCTTTGTCATCGGCAGTCTAGTCTAACACAAGAGTGACAACTTAAACCATGCGACCACCAAAGCAGGTAACAGTTTGTTAAGTGGGGCTGCTGAGGCAGTAATAATAATCTATTATTATTATTATTATTATTATTATTATTATTATTATTATTATTATTATTATTATTATTATTATTATTATTATTATTATCATCATCACCGCATCTTACTACCCGTTCGGGTTATACGCACTTACGCTATTGTGTAAAGGTAGGGTGATTGTGAGATGAAATGGAGGACCTACAGTTTAACGTGGGATCTGAACCACGGTGGAGGCCTGGCATTCCACACATTCACAAGTTGTGATTAATACACGTCTTGTCAGAGGTGAAGGAAGGGTTTGGCAATCAGATAAATCTGTACCGGGACCTAGGATTGAATCTCGGACCCTCAGCACAGAAGTCTGACACCTTACCTCTAGACCACCAGGTCACCTATAATAATAATCAGTCTCTAAATATTTAATGAGTTTAAATACCAGTTTTTGTTGTTGCAGTAGTTCATGTTGAGCGAAATGATTCTAAATCCTGGTCGCACCAGAACACTGTAAAATGCCCCTCGCCTAACAGTGTGGGACACAGAAGTTGGCAGCCATTGCCTCCACTGGGCATCCAATTCATCATACAACCACGAGATACCAAAGTCATTTTTCACAAATGGAGGTGGGAAACTAAAACAATAATAATGAGATAAAAAATAAACATTAAGGAAGGCTTAGTTATATAAAATACAAATAATTTAATAAAGCAAATATGTATATCAAGTTTTGATTGATACATGTTGTTAGCGTTGCAATGTTAAATATTGTTTATTTTTGTTTATGAGGTTATTGTTGTGTGCATAGCGTGGCAACATTTAACATTTTTTTTTTGTTCTTTTTTTCTCAGCGGACAGTACCATTGTGTTAGTTTTTTTCGCCGATTATAATTGCTGCATAATTTTACTCCAAATAAATGTCTACATCTAAACAAGTGTCGCCTTTCACTGAAACCAAGTCCTGTCTACTCACCATTACATGAAACTGTATTTATACATCGTTATATTCACTAAGCTCAAAAATATAATTATTATGACTGAATAAAGGTTTAAACTCAGTACTCCAACACTTTGTTTAGTTTAAGGAATGCATTTTGAAATATTAGTGAAGGTAAACATATATTAGGTAGCTCTTAGTGAGCCATGTTTCCTTCAGTAATATTTCAAAATTTGTTCCTTAAACTAAATAAAGTGTAGACAATTTCACACACTCGCATGTACTCTTAGTTTACCCTGAAAGGAAGCAAGATTACCTTGCATTATTCCTCTAAATCATAGCTTATAAGACCGCGCTATAGTTTAATCCATCAAGGTAAAACTTCTGCCTTTCAGGGTAGATGGAGTACTTAAAAAATACACATAAAATACATACAGTAGGGCCCCGCTAATACAGTGAGTTAAGTGCCAGGGCCCCGCTGTAAAGCGGAACATAGACTTTTTTAACTTTAAAATGCATATTAAATATTAATAACATGCTTACATTATTATAATTATATAAAGTGCACAAATAAAAATGAATTAATGGAAACTATCGAATGATCATTTGATAGTTTCCATCATTCTATTATTAATAACTAAAATCACTTGATAGGGCCCAACAATAGTGTAAATAGACTGAATTACCAACATAAAATGGTGGTCAAAGCCATTCTTCACTGTGTGCAGCATGCTGAAAAACGTTGGAAGAGCGAGACAAGCGCCGAACATAGTGAACATGTTTATGATTTAAAACCACTGTGTTAACGAAAGTTTGTAAAGTGGGGCCCTACTGTGTGTGTACACACAAATTCATGCACAATAAGAACATTTAATAAGTTAAGAAGAAGATTTGACAGTTAAAAAAGTTAATAAAACTACTTTTGTACAGTCTTACATGAAGTCATGTTAATGGCAGATGTTATTTTAGATAGATAAAATAATACTAATAACATAGTAAAATATTATCAATGTTGACCACAAAAATACGTCTACTTAGTGAACGCCAATTCTGAGTCCTCCCCGAGAGGTTTATATGGCAAAGAGGTTGTTTATCAAGCAAACAACATGACTCAAAGGAACTCATTCTATTCTAGAAGTAAAAAATGGGAATGTTTATTCCATTGAAGGACTTGGTAAACTCTCTTTAGTGCATTGGATAGTTTTTTTTAGTACTGTGTCTTACTAGCCATATGTGTTGTATGCTTATGTAAAATTATGCTAGTGGTTTAGGGATTAAGAAGGTTGAATTTATAGGAAGTGTACCCGCATTTGCGTGTATAGAGCGTGATAAAACATTTAGGGAAAACCACCCTAGTACACCCGACCGGAATTGAACCACAAACTCTTCGTCATTGACAGTCAAGTCTACAGCGAGAGTATTGCCTTAGACCATGCACCCACCGAAGCGGGTTTGGATTAATTAATAGTCAAAATTATCATAAAAGGTTAATGCTACAGGTCATGCATGTTTCACAGTCTTACCTGTTTACTGGAGCACTTTCATGATTTCCTAAAGCTGGAAAAATAGGTATTCCAGGAAAAGTTTGCAACATTTGGGCAGTAGTTTCTTTCAACACCATTAGATTTTCTTCTCTTGTCTGATTCCACACATCATGAGGTGGTAGATCTCCAGTCCACAAGATATAGTCAATATCCTATAAAGGTAGTTAAATATACTGTTTAACACTGATCCTGGTTTTCATGATTAAAAATCATAATAATCTTACTATAATTAGGATCAGGGCAGCCCAGAGGATTCAGGGGCCGTAGAATTTTGGAAGCCCCCTATCTCTCACAAAAAATAGTTACAAACAATTTCTGTGCTTTATTAACAAAATATTTAAACTGTGTAAGCCTAGATGAAAGAAAGGTAAAAGCTTCCTCTCAATATTAAGTTACATTGTTATTATTTTTACAATGCTTAAAAAAAAAAAACTAGTGTCTGAAAATAAGATAGAAAGACACATTGCCTTTTGGACACACATGCCGTGACAGCAGCAAGGACCACTCCTGGATAGCTCAGTGGTTATAGCATTGGCATACTAAGCCAAAGGTTACAAGTTCAATTCCTGTGTCCATGTGTCATTTTTAAATTTCAAGAATATTATATTGAGATGCGGCAACAACCATAGCTAACAAATATAATAGCTTGTCTATTTAAGCCATAATTTTAGATATTTTTAAAGATTTTTCATCATATATTATTATTAATTATTATTATTATTATTATAAATTATTATTATAAATTATTATTATAAATTATTATTATTAATTATTATTATTATTATTATTATTTTTAGAGTTTATAGGCCCATCGACACAGTGAGGTCATTAGGGCCTTTCATCGTATATTGATCAGATCATAAACAATAGGTGAGACTTGACCTAAACTTAAACATCATACTACATATATTATATTAAAAGCTTTGTGCTAAACATACTGGATGTGTACTTGAAATATGCTGTAACATGTGATCAACAGTTCTTTTTGGAGTATCACACTTTCTATAGTCTCCCCATCGCCCGGCAGCTGTATGTGTAGAGAGTGCTGGTCCATTTGTCAACCGGCAGCATAGAGGTTCTTTGCAATCAGCATTTGTTCCTTCTTGGTAGTATGGGTCAAAATGGGTGTCAGAGAGGTGAAGAACTTTAAACGTCGGGGCTCCAGGCTGTAGGAAGAAAAGTTGAACAATTGATAATCAAATAAATAATTTGTGTTTGAGCTAAAGAAACTACTCCTGTTAAAAATATTATTACTATAGTTGTGGCTGAATACTTTGCAGTTTTCACTACAACATTAGTGCATTACAAATTAATGGACGATTAATTTAGTTGCACATGCTGTGCTATGATTTACAAGTGGACAACTAGGCACATCATGCAAGCTAATGAAGTTAAGTCAATTTAAGCTATGTTAGGTCGTAAAGTAAGGTAATGTTAAGATGAGTTAAATGTATTTCACTGAAAATGAACCTAAATTAGTAAAGTACAATAGACATAAGCTTGTAAGATAAACTTGACCAAGTGTGACTAAGTTTATTCAGATTAGGGTTTATCAAGTTAATTCATTAAAAGTATTAACATACTAAATCCGTGCTTCGTTAAATTTGCATCTCATTGCCAGGTGCTGCAGCCAGTGAGCTGAAGACATATTACTCCCTATCCTTCTTGATTTAACCCTTGGATTACATTATTTCCATATGCAATGTACCTGGTTTGTAAGCTAGCTATTGTTAAGCTAGGCTCAGTATGATTAATTTTTATTTATATGGCTTGGTTTTATTCAAGTTTGTCTACCGTACGAGAACTTGTATTAGAATAAAAAAAATATTTTTTAAATTTTTTTGTCAATCCCTTGTGGGATATATTCACCCTAAGAATTAATTAAATATATATATATTTAATACTTAGAACATGTGTCTAGGCTATTTGATTAGGTAAAAATATTTTTGAATTATTTTTATTTTAAATTTGTGCATATCTTGGAGACACTTTATTTTTAAAATATACATTAAATCTTAATTTTCATTTTGTTACTTTCGAATATCTAGTAAAATCTTAAGCAGCAGAGTATGTTCCGTTTCCCATTGAATACCAATAAAAAGTTTCAACATTTTGACTCTTTAAATGAAACAAGCATGTAACAAATTTTTTCCCAAGTTTTGTTTTAAAATAATGTTTGATTAAAACATGTTAAAAGATAATTTAAAAAAATATATTCAAAATATTTTGATAGCTCAAGACACGCTCTCAAAAAATATTACTATTCCATTTTCCAATCAAATTATTTAACTAATATATATTTATCAAATGAGAAAGTTAAACTCACCGACGGGGCTTTTTGAGGTGTAACATCAGGTTTCTGCACCGGTGGGAACACAACTTTCCACTCATGTGTCGGGTTGTACACATCACCACAAGCATCTCCAATAACAAAACTACAAATTTTATCTGGACCTAAGGTTATCTGCTTCAAAACATAGACAACTTCCCCCTAAGAATAGGGGAAAAAAATAATCTAAATGTTAAGTAGTGAAATACTAAGAACTTACTCTACAAATAAAAGACAGTCAACAAATTTTTTCTTAATTGTTTCATTATCTAATACCTTATAATGTTCAGAACAAAAGGCGCAGAAAACAAACCTTTCTAAAGGGGGGGCCTGCTTAAAAATTGTACTATACCTTTAGCCAATAAAGGTTTTTATACTCATATATACTTATATATGGACCCCCAACCCCTTCTCTATCGAATTCCAGGAGGTGTTCTAGATCTCCCCAACCCCACACCCCCTTTCTTCGCCCTTGTTTAGAACTCTAAACAAAGTGAAGCTCTACAAGTAGTAGGCAATAGTCCGTCTTAAAATGTTCAGACATTAACATAAACAAATAATTACTTACAGCAAATAGCTCTGTGATTCCCTCACAAACTCTTGGGGATTGGATTTTCAAGCTGACACAAAATTGATAAATAATTTTTTTTATATCATCCACAGATTTTCCGCCTCGTATGTAATGCTGCAAAAGGCCAGCTCCTGTAAATATAAATAATATATTTCAAAGGAAGGGCAAAGAGTTGTTTCATGTGTAGAGAGATAAACTACACCTATATTTAGTGTTGTTTACTGTGCGTTATAAACAGAGATAAAATAAGAAATTATGCCTGGAATTAGAATAGGAGGAGAATTTTTAAACACATTTCCTTTGACTGATGACATTGCTGTTTGTGCTGAAAGTGAAGAGGATCGTCAAGAACTTCTTAAAAGAATGGATAAAATACTGAAAATTGGACATAGTATGAAGATCATCAAAAAGAAAACAAAAATCATGATGTGCAGTATAGGAGAAACCAGTCAAATGATGATAGAACTAGAAGAATTAAAGCTACAACACGTAATGGAGTTCTGCTAGCTAGAAAGTAAAATAACCAAAGATAACAGCAACAAAAAAGATATTATAGGTAGAATAGTGCAAGCGAAAAATCTTTTCATAACAAGAAGACATTACTAAGCTCGACTACCATACATTTCTTAAATCAGTTCTCAAATGTTCCTAAGGGCTTATGTTTGGAGTATTGCGCTCTATGTATGTGAAACATGGACCAATGGTGAAACTGGAAGGAAACGATTAAGAGGCATTTGAAATTTGGTGCTGCAGAAGAAGGTTGAAAATATCATGGATGGAGATCGTATCAAATACAGAAGGTCAAAGAAAAACAAATGAAGAAAGGAAACTTTGGAAAGGAATACAGTAAAGAGTTAATATGGTAGGACATTTACTGAGACTTGATAGTTTGACGAGGATAAGATTGAGATGTGGAAGGAAGAAATTCAAGAGGGAGACCAAGATTGGAGAGCATAACTCAGATAGTGGATGATGTTGGCAGAAGAAGGTGCAAAGATGTAAGAAATTTGGCTCAAGATAGGCAAAAGTGGAGCGCTGTAGCAAACAAATAACAAGAATGATGTCCTAATGCTAAAGAATCAATGTTAACTACACAACTTTTTTTTCTAGCTAGTGTCTAAATATATCCATTTTGGAATAAGAATATCATTTTCAACTTGGACCATCTTTGTTACATAGTCTAAAGAAATATAATCAATAATTGTAAATAATGGATGAAATCATCAACAACAAACTGTTAAGGTTAGTTAAGTAAGCTAGGCTAAGTCATATGTTAGGCAAAATTAATTTATGTTAAAATAAGTTACACTGAGTTAAGCAAGGCAAGGTAGTTAAGTTGGGCCAGATAAATTTATATCCAATGGTGTTATGCCAAGCTAAATTATGATAAGTTAAGATAATGGGTCAAGCTGGTTGAGGATTTAGCTCTTTTTAATTTATCTACATTAATTTAGATTTAGTATGTCCTTTATATATGACCTCTTTAGAGTTTGCTATTACAAGCTTGTTTCAGGTTATTCCAACTGTGGATGTTTGGTAAAAAAAAACACACACATGAGAATACAAAGTATTTGAAAAACTTTAGTCAAATCATTAATTACATTTATTTTTTCAAACTTTCAGCAAACTTTAGAGTCATATTGTTTTCTTTCAAATGTTTATTCCAGTTAAATATAAGAACGACCATTGGATAGATGCATAAAACATTTAGTGTTTGTGAGCATTTAAACTTTTTTTTTTTACCAATTGTAGCCCCAAAATTAGGTTCATGGTTTTTCCTATGGAAGAGATATATTGTTTAAAAGCTTAACAAGGGTTGGAATATGTTTAGATGAGTACTAATGTGCATATTTTTCATGAAATTCTTGTTTTTCTATAATATTAAGTTATATTAAGTTATTCAATTTATTTTCCCAAAAAGCAAAAAGCTTTCTTACCTGCTTTACATGCTGTGCATGAAACTTTGGACATGACACTCGTTTCTACCTCTTCCATGACTTGCTTAAGATCAAACAACCTTAGAGCTTTGTCTACAATGCGGGGGAGATGGCGGCCACTACGCAAGTCTTCCCTCAGATTCCCATCAATATCACTTAACAAACGAGAGTAATTGATCTGAAAACAGGAATATAGTTACTTAGCAAATTTTCTCCACACCAGCCAAATATCTTCAAAACACTAAATTACTAGAATACTAAAAGTGAGATTAAATAAGATATTGATTTGCAATGTTGCTGAATTAATATTACCAGTTGTTTAATATTTTAGGTTGATTTATTCTTTCAACCAAATATGTCAAACCCGCTTCGGTGGCCCCATGGTCCAAGGCAAGAGACTAGACTGCCGATGATGGGAAGATAGAGGTTCAATCCCGGTTAGGTGTACTGAGGGTGGTTTTTCCTGATTGGTTTCACTCTCTATCTCCACACAAATGTGGGTATACTTCCTCTAAATTCAACATTTCCCATCCCTAACCCATTAGCGTAGTTAGTACATAACTCTATGGGTAGTAGGATGCAGTGCTAGAAAACACGATGTCAATATTTGCATATCATATTATTATGTATTAAGCAGTGTTCTAGAAAAGATGTGCTATTGTCTAGGCTCAACTGACGGATGATTGAATAGTATTACGGTACATTCGATAATAATTATTTTATGAAAACAATTTGGTAGTGCTGTTTGTATAATTGAAAGACAATAGTTCCCTCTCCATAAAGTTGCATGTTGTTTTGGTGGCCGCATGGTCTAAGGCGTCACTCTCGCATAAAGTTGAACTGCCAATGACAGGGAGATCAGGGGTTCAAATCATGTTCGGGTGTAATGAGGGTGTTTTTTCCAAAATTGTTTTCCATTCTTTTTCCATAAAAATGTGGGTACACTTCCTCTAAATTCAAACTTCCTCATGCTTAACTCCTTAGCGTAATTAGTATATATGCATATAACACAAACAGGTAGTAAGATGTGGTGCTAATTGGATGTGATAATTAGAAAAGCTTTTAGGTGTAATTTTCAGACTAAATTTAAGATGTTATGAAACGTTTACTTGATCAAGCTTCTTATGTAGCTATTCACACCGTATATGTATCATACTTATTACTTTTTTCAGACTTATTAATTTTTTTATGCCTTTCTCTGATGGGGAAAGTCGGTAGAAAGTATGTGTTTGTTCTATGCGATGCATATAATCTATACCAGGAATGAAGCTATTTTATAATAAATTCATGCAGATCTTCTTTAAACAAAATTATTCATATAACAGAATTTTATACAAATATATCAATATTGTTCATAATTAAGACAAAATTTGGCAATATATAAATACAAGGAATCCTGGTACCCCAAGTCAAATTTTCTGGTATATCTGATTTCATAGGTTTTTTCAAATACTCGGCCACGTTTTATGAGCATAAATTCATTAAACGTACAGCCGAGTGAATTGATTTAAGTATTATTTGTTAGGATGAAGAAAAGAAAACATTATAGCTATTTTTTTTAACACCTTGTCTTAGTAACCATTTGGGTTATATGTTTAACATTAGAGCTAAATTGAATTAATATATATATATATATTTGAAAAGTGATTCATATTTATGAAAAAAAAAACCGTTTCTAGTACTAAGAAAGTATTATAATTTTAAAATTTTTCAGCCCCAAGATTATAAATTATAAAATAAAATTATAAAAAATTTCAGACATGAGATTTTCTTTTGGATCTTCAACATTTTATGACCCCCAATGCAAATATGTAAATCTTACAATTCTGTTTGTTTGTACACCTGGTACTACAGCCAAAATTGTTTGATTTAATTCAAATTTGATATTTGGATGTCATATGACCGACCATACCCTGAGGAAAAATATTGATTTTAATTCTAGTTCTGAAATTAAGAGTAGGGGATGATGTCTAATGTTTTGAAAATATTAAATATTTAGAAATGAATTTCTGGGGAATGTTCTACATGATAAATAAGATTTAGGTTTGTTTTTGTAAAAACGAATAAATAATAATTTAAGGGTACCTAAGCAACAAATTACCGATTTTAGGAAATATGAAATTAAAGAAAATGATATTAGGAATTTTGTTCAAAATTTCTATCTGAAGATTGCAAATTAATGTTTGTTTAAGGATGGTTTAATAATAGCTGGTATTTGATTTTTTTTTTTGTATCAAACCATAATAGACTAGAGAATCAGACAACTTAGCTCAGTCGGTAGCGTGTCTGTCTACTGAGCTAAAGGTGCCGGGTTTGTTTCTCAGCATGGCCAAAAGATTTATCATTGGTGAAATGTGGGTCTACTCTTTCACATTGATGAATTAATGGCCGGGGACTGGATGTTGTGTCTGTCCTAGTTTTAAGTTAGATTATAAGGCATGTGAAGCTACGACAGTCACGACATATGACATGAATAAAAAAGTGACCTAGGACACAAGCTGGAAACGGTGATGGATGTAAAGTAAAAATAAACTAGAAAAGGTATTTACAAATGTGTTGAACCATTTATTATAATCCTGAGATATCACATGTGGAGATTGACCAGAAAATGACCAACAAACACACCTTTAGAAGTTCAAACTGCTTATTAGTGTCCAGTTCCATCTGTTGGGGAGTAGGGACGGGTGGCAGCTTATGACTGTGGTTTGCTGGGTTGAGCAAGGCTGTCATGTTGGTTACCACCCCGTACTGTTGCATCTTGTACGATGCCGGCCACAGGTCATCATAGTCATCAAGGATAGAAGAGCTGTTCCAGTGCTGCTGCGTGGGCACCCCTACAACTAATTTACAAGTAGCTTGAGACACTCACAGCTCTACAACACACCATCTGTCTTGTAGAAGTTCAACAAAAACTGTTTTACAAATAACTAAATTAACAGGGTGTCCAGCAAAATTATAGTTTTAAATTCCCTGCCTTTTCCGGGATTTCCAGAGACCGTATACTTTTCCCCAGACCACTATATATCACTATTAATTATATTACTAACTTTTTTTTTTTAAGATCTCAGATCTAAATAAACAACTTTTTTCTAGATACATAGACATTCTGAAATTGTGTCACTCAATGAAGGGGTTAAGCTATTTCTGGGAGGGAAATGGGCTATTGTGAGTTAAAAATAGATCTCAGTAAAATCATATTGATCCATTAAAGTAGTGGTTCTCAAATTTCTTAGTCTAACCAGGGAACAGCTGATTCACGAACACATTGATGTTGGATAAATTATTAAAAAAAAAAGATAAACGTAATTTTAATATATTACCGGGATAAATTAGTAATAATTTATTTTATAGCCATACATTTTTTAGTGTAAAAATACCGCAATTAAAATATAAATGAAAATAAAATAAATATAGGTATTATATTTGTACAGTTTTAGTCATAACATATTTTAAAAATAAATGTTATAATAATTAAAATTAAAATAAAAAAATAAAATAATATGTATTATATTTGTAAATTTATAATCACTTGTAATTTATGTGAGGAATATAAGTGAAGTCTGATTCAACAATAAGAAGATTTCATTTCACGTTTTTTCATACCACAAAGAGCAGAAAAGATTTGTTCGCACAAATAAGTTGTTTGAAAAAGCATCAAATGTTTCTGTGCATTTTCTGAAAGTTCTTTGTGCTGGCTGACGAGAAAACTAAACTAAAAGTAAATATCCAAATTCTCCTCTCAAAGATGTGGGCGCAAGGGGCGTGGCCCACTCCCCCACTTTTTGGTCTCACTTTCTGTACGGTCTTTAATATGGGAAGGCGTCGCCATTGCTTTTAATACACACCAGTGACTTACATTTTTATATAACATTTTATAAGATCTAAAAAAAAAAGGTATGTCGCTGGACAAACCTCATGGACCCCACTTTGAGAATCTCTGCAATTAAAGGATTGCCAAATGCAGGAATAGCTTGAAATAGTTATGAGAAAGAGTCATTCTTAGACCCTTCTAACTATAATATAATCAAATTCTCACACATGTGCATAACCATTACACAACTTTGGCTAAAGACATATGATAGAGGGGTGGAAAGATGACACGAAAATCACATTTTGACCTTGAGAATTAATATTAATCTGCTCTACAAGGACAATGGTATTTAAAGTGATTCCAGGTATGTATTAACTTGAAGAAAACTGTTATTTTGACTATTGTAAATCAAAATATAAGTGTTTTTTTTAGACAAAATGTAAAAATTCCAGAAATTTGATCAAATACTCTGACTTTTCCCTGACCAAGCAAATTCTCTGTTTTCAAAGTTTTCCAGATCACTGGACACCTTGATTAAGTATTTATGAATTTCACCATCTAAGCTGTGAATGAACATTACAGTGCATTTATGTTGTGATTATACTTATTTTTTCATGGATTTAGTAAATAATTCAATAATTATAAATTGTATTGAACACAGATATTAGCACAAACCATCACAAAACCCTGTTAAACAACAGCAATATATGGCCAACAAAATCTTATGAATACAACCGGGTCAATAGAGCATGTTTACCCGGAATTTTAGATATTATTTAAATGGAAAAATGACACCTCGAAACAGGAAATGAACCTGGAACCTTTGGCTTAGTACGCCAATGCTTTCACCACTGAGCTATCCAGGAATTGTCATGTATCCAGGGTCATGCTTCACTCATATTTTAAGGCAGAGTCTGTAATGGACGTGTGTAAATCGTCATCTACAAATGTTTGATCAGTTAAGATCACGAGCTATCAGATAATGCAGCCATCTTTGACTGAGGTGGGCTTTACTCTACCAATAGTACAATGACAACTCGATTCCCATGTCCAGTTGTCATTTTTCAATTTAAAGAATATGACATTTAGATGCTGCTATAACTGTAACTAACAAATATAATAGCTCAGCTATTTAATCCATCAGGATTTTAGAGCCTTAGGTCAATCTATCAGAGCAACATTTTAAATACACGTCAATAGATTTTTTTTCTTAATTTTATTCAGGTTAAACCTGCAGTTTATGAAATGGTGGTGCAAGACAGTGTTGTTTTTCCCTCCCCGAACATTCATATTAACCAATAATACGAACCTGAAGCGAAGTTGACCAGTAAAGTGAAGGCTTGAATACTGTAAAGCCACGGCAAATAGGGCCGCATTGTGATGGTGGCTGATGACCTGGGCCAGCTAGTGGGAGGCGTCACCAGCCTGCGAACAGTTAAAAAGAGTGGAATTAAGAAATATTCCAAAAAACATTAATCATATAGAGGACCTAGCTTTCAGGAGGGTGACAAGGGATTACACCCCTGAGACTCCAAAAATTGTTGCAATGGTTAAAAAAACAAACTATTTTGGTTCTACAGATTGCAGTCATAAGATCTTTAGAACCAGCTTCGGTGGCTGCATGGCAGATGCGTATTCTCCGGGTATTCCTAGTCCTGCGACGCATACCCATAATGATATGGACTAGTTTTTTTTTATAAATTCAATGTTGTTTGTGCTAACTGTGTAAATACTAATGTTTAAATTGTTAATAAATATACATGTGATGAATTATTAATTTTAAAACTAATATTGGTTCATATTCCAAGAATACTGTGTTTTAAGTAATTCTTCTTCCAAAAGGTTCTACTTAACACAATAGGAAACCCAGGGCCTGCTGCTTGAAAACCGCAAGGCAACCTATACTCCATTCATGGTAGGAATTACTCTCTGAAAGGTCTTTCGACGATATTAATAGATTTTTGGTGGGGAAAAATGCCTTTCAGAAAACCATTCCTACGTTGAATAGACTTTAGGGAGGCTCTAATGACCTTGCCCAATGTTTAGGGGGTTGCAACACATTCCTTTCCACTCGCCCACAAGTCATTGGCCAATGAGCTCGGGTTTTTACACCTCAGGTCATGCTGTTCATGTATAGCAAGCAAAGCATTGTGCCAACTATTGATAAAAAGATTCAAGATCACAATGTTTATTTATTAAGCTAATATAGTATAAAATTAATTGTAAAATAATAGTTAGTTTACTTAACAAGCTTTAAATTATACATTAATTAAATACATTGAGTTATTTTTAGGCATTCTAGTCACATGTATTATCATGTATTTGGAAAACACATTTAACCACTCTTTCCAACTTAGGCATTTCAGCACTGGTAGAATGAGGGGGGGAGGGGGCGGATAACGGGGCTACTTTAACCGTAGTTGATGGTAATTCTGGTTTTTCTTTAGTAGAAATGATTTGTGGAGTTTTGATAGTGTTATTTTAGTTTTTGTTTTACATTAACGACTTATTAGTCATTGTGATTTTATGTAATTAAACATCAAAGAATCCTGAAAGTCAGGAGTGTAATTTCACCATTTCAAGATGATTTAGAAGGAAAAGGTAAAGTAAAATATATTTTCATAATTTACTTAATAAGTGGTGCACCCAAACATTTACTTTGGGGGAGGCATTCAATCAAGGCTGTAACAAGAATGAAATTTAATGGAGAGTGCGGGTTTGGGGTTGCACAGCCCCCTAACCTCTGAAGGCCGAGAATATTTATGAATATTAAATGCTTTTAGAAATTATTTGGAGTAGTTTTATAGTAATTAAGAGATTTAAATAATGCAAATGGTATCGAAGCTATTATTTGTGGGTTTTTTTCAATTGTTAATTTTGTGTGTAACGGTAAACCCTTTGAATATTAGGCTTAAGTCAGAAGTCTGGTCTTAAAATGTAGCCTATACATTCGACACACTTTCAATGCTAAATATTTTAGTTATACTTCATATTATTTAAATTTCTATTAAAATTATTTGTGGAGTTGGGGAAGGGGGGGTCAAATACCCTGTTTGCCCCTCTCCTCCTTGGGTGCACCACTGCTTACAGCAAAAGATCTGTGTAAATATCTTAGCAATAAACCAATGACGTAGCGATAGAGTATTAATAGTCCGAGATGATCTCCCCTATGTTAGTCAGAGTTTACGCATCTAAATAGCTTCTGGAGTATAAATTATCAAGTTGGGAGACTCGTTTGTTTCCAAGCAGCATTGTGTGAGATAAGTTAGGCTTTAAGAAATAGTTTTAGTTGCAACGTGAGTTGGACAATCCACCTGATTCCCTCTCACCAAGAACTGATGGACACTTAATCCATGTACCACTTCATTTTAGCTACGGACTCAGAGGTTCCGGGTTTAATTTCCAGAGCTTCCAGATTTTCTGAGAAGTCTTTCCAGATTATCTGGGAAGCAAGGGGTCTGGAACAGGTTAGACTCAGCCTAGTGTGGATAAATAAGGAGCTACTCGAATAAAGTAGTAGTGGCTCCGATATAGAAGGGCGAGTTTAATGCCTTGGAGCATTGTTGTGTTGACCATTTACACCCTCTAACCGCAAGAGTCGGCACTAATTCGCCAAACAGTTTGGTAGCCACTCGGTAGGTATAGCCTGAATGTGGGCTGACACCATGGAGTTACTTTTATTACATTTTGAGAGGATGGTAATCATCGTTATGGATTGATAAAAAAAGAGAGAATATGGAAGTAGGGGGGAGGCCTCGAAATTTCCTAAGATAGCTTACGGTTAAGGGAAAATAATAAAAGTTCGATAACCACTGTTCTAGAGGCAAACATCTTCAAATATATCCCTTGAAACAATCCCTTGGCGTTCTTGGACAACGGTGGTTGAGGGTCCTCTGCCCCCAAATCTCCCCTGCAACTTTTAGAGTACAGCATACCTATTAATTTTCTCAGAATACGCCACTGCTTCATGGTCTAAAGCGCTACTCTCGCAGTAGATAAGACTGCCGATGACTGGGGGGAGGGATCAAAGTTCAAATCTCATTTGAGTGTTCTGAGACTGATTTTTACAAAATGAATTTCCACTCTACCTACACGAAAATGCGGGTACACTTCCTCTAAATATAACCTTCATAATCTTTTAAACAATTACCGTAATTAGTGCATATGCGTATAGACCGAACGCTGTACTAAAAAAAAGATCTTAAGAGAAATTATAACGTACTATATCAATTTATCAGTTCCTATTTATTTCTAATAAAATATTACTTACTTATGACCCGTACGACAAACAAATATTTCAGACTGTGATTTTTATAACATAGACCACTCAAAATAACAGCGAATATAGTGTCCATTAATAAGTTAAGATCATTTTTTGAAAAAACATTTGATTGATATTTTTAAAAAAAGTATCATAAAGTCGTCTAACCACTGGACAAGTGTAGTCAAACTAAAAAGTAAACATTTAAAAAAATTATTCAGAATAGGAACTACAAAAAATACACATTTCAATTGATATTTCACGCTTTATGTGTGTATGTGTGTGTGTATTTTGTGTTCCCAGGTCTTCTCTACGCTACAAATATATATTTTTTTAATATGGCGTGGAGGCCTTTCGCAAGTCAAGAGCAAATCTTCCAAGAAACTAAAAAACATCATTATTTATTTTAAATTATATTTACCTTGAATAATCTTGATTGGATACAGATATTCACTCGGTTCTTAGCCAAAACGGATATTTTTTTCTTCCAACAATGTTTACTTTGATAACCAGGAAATATATCTATTAAACAAGGAAATACATTCCTTTTAATATACTGCAAAGTAAGCGGTTTTCAACTTTGCTTGCAAAGCTATGTTCAAACCAAGATAAACTGATGTTATAAATAAACAATTACCATACGATATACCACGCAGTAAATATCACAAATTGATATGACAGATGAAAACACATAAATGGCCATGAGCCACCATTATCTACTGAACAAAGTCCATGGCTGTTTGCAAGTTTTCAAGACCAAGGAAGTTTCTGACGTATATTCGCAATGCAGATCTGGTAGTAAATCTACTTTTTTACTTTCTCTCTATCTTACAGGTAGAGAAAGTATGGTGATCGTCAAAAAAATCGAACTCGAGATTTTGATGAATCTTGACGTTTCATGACTCCCTGAAACCAAAAAAGTTGTTTTTGAATTTCCGTCTGTCTGTCTGT
>CABFWB010004056.1:56262-66263 GCA_902151455.1 Timema bartmani
TATCCCTATCTTGAGCTAGTTCTATCCAGTCCACCTCATTACACCCTATCTCTATCTTGAGCTAGTTCTATCCAGTTCACCTCATTACACCTTATCTCTATGTTGATCTAGTTCTATCCAGTCCACCTCATTACACCTCGTCTATTTCAGGTTAATTCTAATATTATCCTCACATTTGCCTCTAGGTCTTCCCAATGTTGTCTTCCAATTGGGTTTGCCAGTTAATATCCTGATCACGGTTCTAATTTCTTCCGTTCGCGCTGCATGTCCTGCCCACCGTAACTTGTGAGATTTGATTACTCTAACAATGCCTGGTGATGAGCAAAGTATGTATTATTATGTAACCTTTTCAAATCTAAATTATCTTCATCCCTTTTAGACCAAACCTTTTCCTAAGTACTTTGTATTTCGAGCACCGTTAATTTCTTCTCATCACGTAATATAAGATACCATGTTTCACAAACATTAAGAACAACCGGTAAAACTAGATATCACATCACATTCACAATATTTTTGGATCAGTCAAATTTTAGTGGCTTAGCTCAATAATGGTACACGAGCTGATTTGTGAGTTTTTTGCTCGAGTCTATGAACAGAATTTCCGACTCAAGTCGGGTGGAGGTGAACAATAATTGAAAACAAAGGTCCTGCCTGTCGGATATGAACTCTAAGACCAAGGTATAGAGAGACAACAAAGAAATGGAATGTATACACAACGGGAAAGTTTTGATAGCACTCTTACACAACCTGCTAATTATAATTCACGTCTTCTTCAACAAGAGTAAAAGTTACACTTGTTCTTGAAATAGAAATTTCTTGATCTGACTTTCCCCTGACTTCTTTTTACTAGCAATAGCATTCAGAACGGAGGAAGAAAAAAAAATCATACAGCAATTGACTGCAACAACTGTTTATTTTATCCGCTCTATGGACCGAATGGTCTAAGGCGTGACTCTCCATGCTGAAGACGGGGAGATCGGAGCCCGGCGGGGTCTACTGAGGGTGCTCTTTCCTCAATTGTTTCCCACTCTCCTTACAAGCAAATGCGGGTAATCTACTTCTAAAAGCGTCCATCTTCATGCTCAACGCATCATAGTAATTATCATATATGCGTATAAACTTAACAGGTAGTAAAAAGAGGTGATTATTTTTTTATATTTTTTTTTAGCATCGCGTCTTACTAGCTGTTCAGGATATATATATATAAATATATATATGTGTACTAAATTAACTCGCTTTGCTCACCCCCAATAAGTTTTTTTTTGCAAGTTGATGTAAACTAATGTAATTCCAGCGTTGTTTTGAACGTAACAACTTAAAGTTACCGGTATTGTATTGTATTTTTCACACATTATTTTAGTTTCTACATACTTATAGGGCAGATAGAATCATCATATTTGGCACACTTATGGCAATTGGATGTGCCAATATGCCTGCCAAATATTATGACTCTAGCTGTCCCATAAGTGTGTCAGAAAATTAAAAAAATTCGTGGGAAATGTGCAAAATGTACCTAAAATCAAAACATCTAGCTCTATCTAAGGTATAACCGATGGAGATAAGACAAAAAGTAATAGGACCAAACTTGTGGATCTCACCAAATCCGTAGCTGCTGGTGCAATCAGTTTTTTGATAGGTCTTACCGTTTAGCCACAAGAGACCTCCAAAGAAAGGTCCGCACCGACTTTAAAGTTGCTCCACCATTTTGAATTTTTTTCGGGGGATGAATTTTTTTTTTTTTAACTTTTTGGAACTCTCCCGTCGGTTACAGGCTAGAAGCTATAAGTTTGCCAAATTTCAAGTTTCTAGCTCATCTAGAAGTGGGTAAACATTAATGTCAGTGAGTGAGTCATGTGGCTTTATAGTAGTATAATTACGCTAACAAGTTGGAGACGAGGAAGGTGGAATTTAGAGAAAGTGTACTCGAATTTTGCGTGGAGGGAGAGTGGAAAACCATTTAGGAAAAAAAAACCTTAATACACCCAATCAAACCCTCTTCGGCGACAGAATGGTCTAAGACGCCACAGCGCCACTATCGTAGTAGACTAGACTGCGTATGACGAAGATATCGAGGTTCGAATCTCGGTTGGGTGTATTGAGGTTTTATTTTCCAAAATGGTTTTCCACTCTCCCGCCATTCAAACGCGGGTACACTTCCTCTAAATACAGCTTTCCAAATCCCTAATACAATTAGCGTAATTAGTATATAGGCGTATAACACGAACGGGTAGTGAGACGCGATGCTTAAATAAACTACCAAAAAAAACCTATCGGTAATAGAAACCCGATCTACCCGTCTATCGGCGGTCCAGCCTATTGATAGTCACACCTTAGACCATGTGGACATTTAATGAATGATTCTCCATTAATTATTTTTCCAATTGAACAGATTTAAACGACCGCTCATCAGACATGACCAATAGCAGCGTCATAGTAATCGTAACTTATCTATTCATAAAATACTAGATGAACAATGGAATCCCCAGTTTTATGTTCTAGTCGATCGTGCAAAGGAACTTTGTTTCTATGTATTGTATGATTTATCAGTTGATAAGAAAAACTAATATTGTCATAGCGTAAACATTTTACATTTACAACTCTTAATACTTCATGTCCAAAGTTCAAAGAGCTTTTCTTACGAATCACTACTCTTGTTTGCAGATGCTAACCATCGTCAAATTTAACAGCAACAATATAATTTTTTGATGATGGTTTGATAGATTATATTCATCGTAATATATATATATATATATATTTTTCTAATAACTGTTGACATTTTAAATATGTAAGGTGACAGCTGGATAGGAAGGTGGATGTGGCTTACAGACGATGGAAGGAGACCCAATAGCGGCACAACTCTTGGTGATGGCTTTGTTAATATAGGAAGTATTTTTCTTTATGTCTGCGGCGAAGACAAGCTATCCCCCTGAAGAGGGATGATCGCCTCCAGGGGCCAGGTCATCACAACAAGGGCTAATAAAAGGCAATGATTGGTGAATAATTGGGAAGTAGGGGCAGTACGCTTCTAGAATGTTTCTTTAGAATCTATATATAATATTTGGAGCGAGGAATCTCTCCTCAGTTCTTGAATGTTGAGGAACGCAAGTTGTACCGAGCAATAGTCGAACCAGTTCACCATAAATGTAATCAGTATAACTTGTAATAAATACTCTTAACAAAGTGATTTAATGATATATTACTCCAGTTTAGTTAATTAACCCATTAGAAGAATCGCAAGTTAATATGTTATTATTATTATTATTAGCACCGCGTCTTACTAACCGCTCGGGCTATGCGCACTTACGCTAATGTGTAATGGTAGGGTGATTGTGACATGAAATGGAGGACCTAAAGTTTAACGTGGAATCCGAACCACGGTGGAGGCCTGGCACTCCTCACATTCACAAGTTGTGATTAATACACGTCTTGTCAGAGGTGAAGGAAGAGTTTGGCAATCAGAGGCCCTTAGAAAAATAACCAGAATCACAAAACTATCGGGCTAAATGATAGTAAGGGCCAGTTTCATAGTCAGATTTAGTGCGCCTAAAGTGCGAGTCGATACTAAATACAGGACGTCACCTACCTGAAATTGAATGGAATGGGCCAGTTTCATATGCGAAACTGGCCCATTCCATTTTGGTCTAGGTAGGTGTCGTCCTGTATTTAGTATCGACTCGCACTTTAGGCGTACTAAATCTGACTATGAAACTGGCCCTAATTATTAAAGTTTGCCCCAGGATGGGAAGTTCTCGACCAGGCCTACATCAATACTCGCGCTAGTGGTCAAATGAGGTCAGTTTCTATGAAGCCAGTGAAAGGTAAAGAAGGTTGTCTCCAAGGTTAGCCAGCAGGAAACGTACACTTAGAATGTATTCAAGCTGCAAGTCTATGCTACCCATCCTTTTTTTTTTACCTTGGTGTGTCTTGAGCGATGTACCGTTAGTGTTAGTGTCGATGCAAGCCCACTTCGGTGGCCGCGTGGTCTAAGGCGCTACTCTTGCAGTAGACTAGACTACCGATGACGGGAGATCGAGGTTCGAATCTCGGTCGGGTGTACTAAGGGTGATTTGTACCAATTGGTTTTCCATTCTCTCTCCACGCGGGTACACTTCCTCTAAATATAACTCTCCTCATTCCTAAAACCAATAGCGTAATTAGTACATAAGCGTACAACCCGAACGGTTAGTAAGACGCAGTGCTAAAAAAAATACAGCTCATTCCAAGAAATTGTGTTGCCTTCCTTGCACAGTGCACAACCCTTTCCGCCATTCCTTTAGTGGAGTTGGTTCGACCATAAAGGCTGATACACACAGAATGCTAAGCTATGCTATGCTGTGCTGTGCTAAGACCTTGTCAGTTTGGTTTCACACTCTTTGCTAAGCTAAGCTATGCTATGGTCCCTCTTTCCCCTCCAGAATTCAGTGTTGTTTCTTTCTGGTCTGCTCCAGTGAAGTTTAGTTATGATGGCGTTCTCCAAAATATCTTGTCCGAGTTCAGGTTTTAGTACTGAGGAAGAAAAGATGCTGCTGTTTGCAGTTGTTTTAGAAGTCGAAGAACATTTAGGAGCTTGAGCTTTGAGTTTTCCAATTAACGCTTCCATTTTAATATAAAAACCTTTATTAAATATAAAACTTAAATATAATATTACTAAAATACACGTGAAACAAACTGACAACAAAACTCCAACACTTCTTTAGTTATTTTCACCAAACCAGCACTGCGTCTGTTCAACACGGAGCCCAAGTTGCGTTATGCGCATGCGCAACGTAAGATGGCTCAAGATGGGAGATGGAAAAATTGCCCGGCCAGCAATAGGAAAAAAACATAGCAAGGCATAGCTTAGCTTTCTGTGTGAACCAACACATTTAAATATACGGTCCGCTATTTTCCTAAAGAGTTAGCAGAGCAAATCTTAGCTTAGCGTTCTGTGTAAATCGGCCTTTAGGGGTAGTTGGTGCGCTGGGGTAAGGGATGGGGATTTTGCCAGCGCGTTATCATTTTCTTGGTTGAGGCCTGCCTATATAAAGTCTGTTCTGAAAGGCCTCTTTCCTTACCAGAAATCTATTATATATTAGGATATTGGTAGGAAGAAAGACCTTTCAGAGAGTAATTCCTACCTTAAATGAAGTTTAGTTGTTTCCTCCAATACAAGATTTGACTGTGCCGTGAAAATGAAGTAAGTGTCCTGTGCGATTCTGGAGCGGACTGTTCCATTATCAGGTAAGCACTAATTTCTACATATGTTTGAAATGTGTTCCGAATCCACGCATCTTTCTGAATTAGGTCCACATATTATTTGATAGATGAGGCATCTTTTCTCAAACGCGCCGATAAAGAGGATTGCCGTTGATCGTTGGAGGAACTGCTCCATAAGAAGGGTCTGCGTATATGTTTAAAACGTCTTTTGAAGACATGAGTCATTCTAACTTTTGGCCAATTTAATAGTCAGACTTATGGCCAGTTTCATAGTCAGATTTAGTACACCTCAAGTGCGGCGCTATACTAAATGCAAGACGTCACCTACCTGAAATTGAATGGAATGGGCCAGTTTCATATGCGAAACTAGCCCATTCCATTTTGGTGTAGGTAGGTGTCGTCCTGTATTTAGTATCGACTCGCACTTTAGGCTCACTAAATCTGACTATGAAACTGGCCCTTTGTACTTCTCAAGTGCGGTGCTATACTAAATACAAGACAACACCTTCCTAAACTCGAATGGAATGGGAAACTGGCCCATTCCATTCTGGTATTTCTGTATTTAGTATAGCCCCGCACTTGAGACGTACTCAATCTAACTATGAAACTGGCCCCTAAGGGACCTACAGACGATCCGATCTGGTTGACCCAACAGTCGGCCTGATAAAATCAGGTGTTATCTACAGACGACCTGACTTAGTGCCTGATTTTATCAAGGTTTTTTCTCTAAGAGACACACGCATCATTCCTCCTATATTATCCAAACACCAAAAAGTTGGGATCGTGCTAATAGCATCGTTAGGGATTAATTCCAGAAAAAGAAAAATGTGAACCAAAAAATGGCTAATTGAACGGAAAAAATTCAGTCATATGACGTTACTACATACACACAACTACTCTCACCCGTGTTTGTAGTACAAATTACACGCTGAATCACCCGAAAACGCTACAGACGACACGATTTGGTCGGACGGTCGTGCGGTTGGATGCGCCGGCCACCCGACATGAAATAAGAACATTTTTGTCGGGTGACACACCAACACACGACCTAGTATTGCGCCTGATCTGACCAAATCGTGTCGTCTGTAGGGCCCTTAAGACGCCAGAATGTTTGGTGGCTATGTGTCAGTCCAGATTGAGGTCACTGTCAACTCTTTTAGAGGGCGTAGCCTGCAATGATGATTGATTTGGGGGACATCCAAATCTACTAATCGTACATCCTTTCCGTGGAGGATTTTTCCATGTCCTGATGAGGTGATGGTGATGGTGATAGTGAGCATGAGGGTGTGGAATCAGTGGAAACACTTAAACTTAACTTCAGCCTAACTAACCAAACCCTGGTGATCGTTGGGATAATTCCCCTTTCGGGAAAAACACCCAAGGTACCAGCCGGTAATCGAAGCCGGGACCCCTAGGCTCATAGCAAGGTGCACTGCACTGACCACTACAGTTCACAGATGATCGAGGTTTACTTTGCAAAATGTTTACATCATTATCGAGGCTTACCGTTAAAATACAGTATGAGAGTATTTAGTTCTGTGTGTTTATTTTGTAATAAGATTGAGATATAATAAATAACTTGCTTACATGTGTTCATAATTTGAAGGCATGCCTGGGTTCCTCCACTAAGTACAATAGTTGGTCAGTAAAAATATAGGCCTAATTATAAACGGATGCCTACTGAATTATGTAACTCATATTTCATGATATTTTTATGACCTATACATAAATATCCATAGCCAAAAAAAGGTAAAAAAAAGTTGTTAACTATCACCTAAGACTGAGATTTTCATTCCAAATTTCATAAATCCAAATTTTCAAGATTTTCCTCAATTTTGAGCTAGGTTATCACTGAGGAGAAAATGTAAATTTAAGCTAATTCTGAGTAAAGTATAAAAAAACAAACTATTTTTACTTTGACAATGAACTTGGCTCACAAAATTTTATGATCTGGAAGCTAGTTTCATGACTTTGATGACCAAACTTTCATTTCATGGCTGGTATGGCCGTTCTGCTCCCTTGAAATATGTAATTGTCATCCTGTGACGTCACTGTCAGAGACATATTAAGGTTTCAATTGTCTGTGACACGTGACCTTGAGATCTACCTTTGGTCAACCGGTTCACTGATGAACGCAGTGGTGCTTTCATCATAGATACACTAGATCTAATAGTTGGGGTGGATGGCGGCCTCTAGAGCCCCGTAAAAATGGTGAGACGCGATAAAGCGAAAAGTGCCGTACAAAGATGGAATCAAGTACTTTTCCCTTTGATAGTTTTTAGATATGATTTACAATGTTTTTGAAAAAAGAAATAAAACAAAATCGTCTTGTTACACGAAATCCTCCTAAAAAACGAAATAACACTGCTTTTACAAAAGAAATCTTAAAATAAACAGGAAATTAAGAAGAAATTAAGCAGAAATGTTGACCATGCTGTAATTTGATTAGTATTTTGTTGTAGTGTAAGCTAACTTCAGGCTACAAAATTGTGAAATATGCAGACAAACTTGACAAAGAATTTTAAAGCCAATATATAATGTTTCAATTATAAATTTTAATTGTGTATACATTGTCTCAATATGTAGATAGTACTTAAACACCTCAGATAACATGTAATTTTGAATAAACACGAAATAACACCGAAAAGTAAGATTTAAAAAACTAAATTTAACTAAAAATAAAACAAGTTTTATGGGGCTCTACGGCTATGCCCTATCCACAGTAGGAGTATAGGTAAGTGACAGCTAGTAAACGCTACCAGATCTACTCTTATGTATTCATTCGCCGAAAGATATGATCTACAAGACCATGTATTGAGGTTTACTTTTAGCACTGCGTCTTACTACCTGTTCAGGTTATACTCTTATGTAATAGTTACACTAATGAGTTAGGGATGAGAAAGGTTGAGTTTAGAGGAAAAGTACCCACATCTGAATGGAAAGAGAGACAGGAACCCATTTAGGGAAAACCAACCTCAGCACACCCGACCGGGATACGAACCCTAATCGCCCTGTCATTGGTAGTCTAGTCTAACACGAGAGTGACGCCTTAAACCATGTGGCCACTGAGGCAGGTCATGTTGATTTGTGGTTGTTCCTTTTGGCAAACAAAACTTTTACAACAAACAATTTGTTTTTAATTATATTTTTCTTTTAACCGTTTTTACATTAGTGAAATACGAAATTATGAAAATAACCGTTTGTATGTTTCTTTTATGTTGAAACGGTGTTTGTGGTCCACTTAAAAATGCTTTACAAACGAAAATATATAAAAGGCTGCATTATCTTCACAAATTAAGATGGCGAACTAGGCAAAACAAAGCGGTTAATTACGTCATATAAGCAGTATTCAGCTATGTTCATGAGTTGTTTACAAAATGAGAACGTTTTATTTCGAAACTAATATTCTGTATAGCGCTTTCTCTAGGTTATATAAAACAAGTATTTATTTTGGTGGCCAGTAGTAACAAGAAACAAGTGTGAATATTTTACTTTTTAATTTATTATTATTATTATTATTAATAGCACCCCGTATTACTACCCGTTCGGGTTATACGTGCTAATGTGTAATGGTAGGGTGATTCTGAGATGAAATGGAGGACCTACAGTTTAACGTGGGATCCGAACCACGGTTGAGGCCTGACATTCCTCACATTCACAAGTTGTGATTAATACACGTCTTGTTAGAGGTGAAGGAAGGATTCGGCAATCAAATAAATCTGTGCCGGGACTGAGGATTGAACCACGGACCCCTTACCACTAGACCGCCAGGTCATCCATACATTCTTATTAAATATACCTCAGTTTTATCTTCTGTGGTGCTGACTGACAGCTCACAGCTTACTTCTGACAGTCAACAGTTGGGTATATACCTAAATTTTGACTGTCAGAAGTGACAACTGCTAAATACATGTTTTTTGCAGATCATATGGTTCGGCGTAGGGATACATAATTTGGTCTGGTAGCTTTTCAAAGCCGTCAGAAGTCAGCTGTGAGCTGTCAGTCAGCACCACAGAAGCTAAAACTGAGGTATAGCTCTAAAAATAGTCCTGCACTGTCACAAAATTACCATTTTAATCTTTAAGTAGTTTTTTGTAAACATATTTTTTATNGGTAGCTTTTCAAAGCCGTCAGAAGTCAGCTGTGAGCTGTCAGTCAGCACCACAGAAGCTAAAACTGAGGTATAGCTCTAAAAATAGTCCTGCACTGTCACAAAATTACCATTTTAATCTTTAAGTAGTTTTTTGTAAACATATTTTTTATTAATCTTCTAGAACTTTAGCTATTTGTCTTATTCAAGAAAATCTCCTGTAGGAGTCTTCCTGCCAGGATGTAAATTAAAAAAAGTCCGTGGTAGAAAATCTCTATCTAGAATAGGAAACAAGATTTTAAAAAGCAAGACAATGTTTTCAAGGACTACATAGTGCGTAAACTCGTCAGAGGAAAAGGGGGAGTGTTATCAGTAGATAAACAAGCAACCTCACAGGGTGAACTACTCATTTTCTTCCCTCTCTTTCTATTTCATACATTAGTATTTAAGTGTGATAATGCTTGGACTGCTTAGGGGCGTCAAGTTAAGATACAACCTGCTTCGCAAAATAGCTTCGAAATCAACTTCGTTAGTGAATGGCACTAATGGACAGGTTTCCCCTATAAGTAGCACAGTGTGTCCTAAATATGACGTCAGCGCTGGAACTTAGTTTCATTTCGGAACAAAACCATTTAGTGGTCACGCGAAACTAGTTGAAGATAAAGTTTTCTAAAAAAAAAGACTTTACTTTCGCCCCCTTAATGAGAGAGTAACT
>CABFWB010004057.1:3508-20218 GCA_902151455.1 Timema bartmani
ATCCGAACCACGGTGGAGGCCTGGCATTCCTCACATTCACAAGTTGTGATTAATACATGTCTTGTCAGAGGGGAAGGAAGGGTTTGGCAATCAGATAAATCTGTGTAAACAATATGGTCATGACCAAAGAAAGAGCCGAGAATTTGTCCACCAATTAAAAAAAAACTAGTATAATTTCATAGTCAGTGCATTTTAAGTTTCTGTAAATTAAAATGTACAGCAATTACTAGCTAGAATTACATGGCAGTAAGTAGGTACTTAAAAACCGTTTAGATATGAATAAAAAGAGATGATCTAGGCCTATTTGGTATTATATTTTCTAAGGTTATTCTTGGGAAAATATGTTTAGCTTAATATGTTGTGTAAATATTAGGACTATTCCAAAATAAGTAGCGATCTAACCAAGAATAAAATTAAATAGCTCATTTTCCGTCGATTTGCAGTACATGTACATACGACATAAATTCACCTACGAGCTGTTACAGTAGCCCCATGGCTTCTTTGGTGCTGACTGACAGTTCACAGCTGACTTCTGAGAGTCAACATTTAGGTATATACCTAAATTTTGACTGTCAGAAGTGACAGCTGCTAAGCACATGTTTTTTTGCAGATCATATGGTTCGGCGTAGGGCTACATAATTTGGTNGGCTTCTTTGGTGCTGACTGACAGTTCACAGCTGACTTCTGAGAGTCAACATTTAGGTATATACCTAAATTTTGACTGTCAGAAGTGACAGCTGCTAAGCACATGTTTTTTTGCAGATCATATGGTTCGGCGTAGGGATACATAATTTGATCTGGTAGCTTTTCAAAGCCGTCAGCTGTCAGTCAGCACCAAATAAGCCATGGGGCTACTGTAGATCTACTCCACCCCAACCACCATTTTTGTTTAAGAAAAACATTTCAAAATTGTTTTCGCAATTCAAATTGGTCAGAACCACTTGGTCGATAACACTCGATACCAGGACGTAACCAAGTCAATCGCGAAAAATCACCAATTACTTTTTATTAATGATAGTAAGCCTAAGCAAATAATTATTTCTGAATAGGTTGGCATTAGCTACATTCAGACGATGTTTGCAACAAAGAACCTTCTGTTAGGTGACACCACCTATCCTTCAATGGATGCTCTGTATCTACACTTCCACCGTAGATGAGCTAGTTTAAGCTGTGACGCAATATTACGCAACGTTGAATTCACCAGAAACCACAAACATACTGGTTTTAAACATAAGCAACTCGTGGCCGGCGACCCCAATATTTGAAATGGCCTATCACGGCACTTGGATAAGACATTTTAGAATATTTTTTATGGGGAAATATATACTTTTACGCGATTGTTGTGATATATCTGTGGTGAATTGTATGTGAGCCCGTATTATTATTTATATCTTGCTGTTAAAAGTTTGTTTCTTAAGAATATTCTTAACGGATATTAAACTCGCATGTTTAAAACCACTAGCACAATTAGTTTATTTTCATCATGATTATATTCCTTCGCTTAACCCAATTTTAGATTGGAGATGAATGTTTATTGTTTTTGATAGTCTAGTCTTTAGTTCAAGGTTTAAAATACTATTTGCGATTGTGTACTTATGCGCGCGCAATACACACGCACGCACACGCATGCTACCACAAACACACACACACGAGTTAAGTGCCTCAGAAACTACGATGTTTGTGTGGTGTTTTTGAAAAATGAAGCATCCTTTCACTTTCTCATAAATGTCTTCAAATGAATATTTTTAGTAAGAAAATGTTTAAAAGTGTATTAACTAACGTTTTATTGTTCCGAGCTTTGATATTATGTTTTAATACTATCTTAATTACCTATATATTAGTGTTTTTACACGAATCTGCAACCTTTTTCGATATCGTGGGCTGTATGATTTTTTATGGTGGGCACAGGGCCGCGTTCGGGGGGAGGAGGGGGCAAAGAGGGCAATTTCCCCTGGCCTTAATTTCCAGGAGGCCACATTTCTCCCCAAAATTATTAAATTCAATTACAGTTATTCTAAACTTCGCATCAAATAGTGTACAGATGATTAACAGCAATAAGTATTCGGTTAGTGATAGGATTCCATTCCAGATTCCTGAAAACCCTCACTTTATGTAATTTAAGATTTACTTTATTCGAGTAATGTGCTGCAGTACAGTAGAATACACCACCATTGTGCCACCACTGTCTGTCTACAGACTAACAGTGCAATGGTGCAAAAAGGAATTTATTTTTGTTAACTTAATTAGTTTGAATAAAGTACAACTATTTAATGGGTTGATCAATAGGGCCTATTATCAGGTAACCTGGCGGTCTAGGGGTAAGGTGTCAGACTTCTGTGCTGAGGGTCCGGGGCTCAATCCTCGGTCCCGGTACAAAATTATATGAATGCCAAACCATTCCTTCACCTCTGACAAGACGTGTATTAATCACAACTTGTGAATGTGTGGAATGCCAGGCCTCCATCGTGTTTCGGATCCCACGTTAAACTGTAGGTCCTCCATTTCATCTCACAATCACCCTACCATTACACATTAGCGTAAGTGAAAAGAGTGCCGATAAAATAATTTCAATTTTTATTTCAAATATAGTAATTTTATCTGTCTATTCTTATGGACAAAGTTGTTTGTTTGATAAATCTTTTGGTGGCCAGATAAAATCAGTCGGCGGTTTTGGCGCGTCAACATAGGAAGACTGCACCAAAAGTTTTAGATCTTCTCTCATGAATCACAAAATGATATGTTCACTTTTCTAGAATAGCTCTAGAAACGTTTATAAATCACTGTTTTAAACATATTTATGATTATAACAACAACAACAAAATAGAGCCGCTTTGGAGGTCGAATGGGCTAAGGTGTCACATTCACTAAAGGCTGGACTGCCAATGACGGGAGATCGGAGTTCGAATACTGGTTGGATGAACTAATGGTGGCCCACATTCACCCCACAAAAATACGGCTACAGTTAATCTAAATTCACCCTACCTTATAGCTAGCACACTAACCATGGTGACTACAAACAGAGAAAACTTGTAAAAGTCAGGGACATTTTTAGTAAAAGTTTTGTAACCCCCCTCCCACCCTTGTTAACTAAACTCTTGTATAGTATAACCCGAGCGAGTTTTTTAACGCTTCGGAGAAAAAAAAATCCCTGTGACCCTTGTTCAAAATCAAGTTTATTAATAAAATAAACTATCCAACTATTGTTAACTAAACTCTTGTATAGTATAACCCGAGCGAGTTTTTTAACGCTTCGGAGGAAAAAAAAATCCCTGTGACCCTTGTTCAAAATCAAGTTTATTAATAAAATAAACTATCCAACTACCACCATAATTTACCTGGAAGGAATACGCGAAGGCGTTCGGAATTGAACTGTGACCTCTCGAGTTATAGGTAACGAACTAAATATTATCCGTGTTCGTAATTCAAATGAGAAATAATATAACGCTTCTGTTTTGTTCATAAATTTATATTGAGGATGAGGGAACACTGTGATGTTTTGGTTTGAAACAGTCAAACTTGAATAATAAAAAATTAATCATTTCTAATGAAAAGTAGGTCACACAAACATCGTGTTAACGAATTGCATAACCTTAGTCGACGTTTTATCATAATTCATTTCTATCCATCAAAGATTATTTTAGATTTAATTCATACACTAAAACATTTTATTATATAATCGTAACTAACTTACCTATAATTTTAACAGCTCCAACGTCTCATACAAACTGTTTTCGGCGTTGTAGTAACCAATCTACTCATTACGTAAAAATAAACACTTGACACTCGAGGAATAAAAACCGGTATCTGGTAGTATTAGTTAAATTGTGTTCATGCCGCCGGCAAATTAACTATGATTCACAACTTTGTAATTATTGTCGTGTTGTTCCTTGGGCAGATTCGTTGAGACTAAAAATTCTCATCCTTTGTCTATAAATGCAAGAGAGCCCGCACTGTATTGTTGATGTAACTAGATACAAACGCAATCTTCTTTATTATTATAATGTGTATCCGCGTCTCTCTTTTGTCGTCTTCCCTCTTTTCTATTCTTGGCATCTCACCTAACCGCAGAAGTTCAAATAAGATGTAAACATTTTCTCGCTGAGTCATGCTAGCTTTAGAACACCTTATATGTTTTATATCTATTTTTCCCGGCTATGCTAAAATAAAGGACGACCTTGGCTCCCTCGGCTCTCTCGTGTACGTTTTCATAACTGAACTTAAGTCTGAAATATCGATTCTGTAATGTTCTAACGATCTATATCAAAGACAGGTATCGACGTATCGATATAGATAGTTGAGTAGTAGTGTGGCGTTCTCCTTATCATAGATGGCAGCACTAGCTTGCATCATAGAAATGGAAGGGGTGTTTATTGACCCCTTCTAACCCTTTCATGCGAAAGTTCTACTAGTGATTAGTCAAACATTTCAATAAAATTAAAATAGACCCGATATATTTTCAAACAATAAATTCAAATCAAGATGAAATTTTTATTATTGTCATACATGAAACCATTTAGGGAAAACCACCCTCTGTACATTCGACTGGGATCGAACCATGATCTCCCCCATTGACAATCTGGTATATTGTGAGAGTAGCAACACTAGACCATGCGGCCACCAAAGTGGATAGTATATTAATTTTATCAGTGGTTATTTGTTTAATATTTACATTTTATTACATTATTGTTGGTATTGTTCTTTTGTTCATGAAAATGTATCTTTGATTTTCGTTTTGAAAAATAAAATAAAACCTAACTAAACCTGAACGTTTACCTTGTCCAAAATAACCACACGTCAAGGATTTTTCCAACATTGTACATACTGTAAAAATACCCCTTCACCTTTATATTTTACTATCTCACCAAAAAATATTTATCGCTAAAATGCCTACATCACTAAAGGTATGATTAAGTAGTTTGAAACTTCATCCCCCAGATTCTCCCAAATTTAAATATATACATAATGAATCCCTGATTCATACGATCTGCTGCTGTCACTTTAGACACCTTTCTTCCTTTTAGGCTCCCATAAATAGGCCTGATTGCATTTTTTTTAAATACCTTGTTCTATCAGTACATTAAACTCTTGGTAAATCTTGTTAAATTATGTTTCAATTATTATATAAGATAACTAATCCAAGGGGGTAGAACAAAATTGTTAGGATCATATTTTAATATTAAGTTAATTATGCAATAGCCTGGTTGGCATTGCCTATGTAGACTGGAGTTTGACTTTCAAACAGGGTACATATGGTTGATTTGTTCATGTGGTTTTTACTGATTTTCACTCTTGCGGTATATTGCTGTTTTTCCTTTAAGCTCATCCTCCTCAAACTATTTCCTTGGGTTAACTTAAGTCTGACCTGCTTCTGTCGCCACGTGCTCCAAGGTGCTATTCTTGCAATGGACTGGACTGAAAATGACAAACTATTTCCTTGGGTTAACTTAAGTCTGACCTGCTTCTGTCGCCACGTGCTCCAAGGCGCTATTCTTGCAATGGACTGGACTGAAAATGACGGGGAGTTCGTGGTTCAATCTCAGTTGGGTGTACTAAGGGTGGTTTTCCCTATGGGTTTCCCACTCACTTTAGCTCTCTGCATGCAAATGTGGGTTCATTTCCTTTAAATTCAACCTTTCTTATCCCTAATCTATTAGCGTAATTATTACTTAAGCATTTAACCTGAATGAGTAGTAAGATGCAGTCCTAAAAAAACCCCAACTAAAGTTTGGTTTTCATGGGGTGACAGATATTTGAAAACTGGAAACTGAATGAGTAGTAAGATGCAATGCTAAAAAAACCCCAACTAAAGTTTGGTTTTCATGGGGTGACAGATATTTGAAAACTGGAAAACACGGTAATTCATAAAGAATTCTTATTGAAAGCATTTGATAACTTATAACTTGTTGAAAACAAATGAAAAGCTATTTGAATGAAAAAATAGACTCCGGTCTAATAAACTGATACTAATGGCCAAAAGGTTTGTTTGCTGACCACATAACACCATTTATCCATGTTGGCGCTATATTCACCAACAGATGGTGGCCATCCAGTCGGTATGACTCAAATGCGATCTGACGCCATCTAGTTTTTTATAATTGTCGCCTTCCCTCCTTCCATCGGCCGGATCTGTCAGGACAGCTTGTGGGGAAGGGTAGGATCACTAGCAAGGTAGTTTGTTGGGTTCAAAATGATACTGGAGGTTTCATATTTAGATTTAATAGTGGCACTAGGGGAACTGGCTTAGTGGTGAATATTTAAACTGTTGGAATGACTGCCACAGCTTGCGACCCCTTACAAACTCGAACTCGGTACCCTGGGCACGGCGGTTGCCCTCTAGCACAAGTACCACTGATGACCCGAAGTTCTAATCTCTTATGGTCTGGTGAAGGACCAAAGTAACTGCCTCTGAAATAGATGATAATGTGTCAACCTCGATGACAGTAAAACAAAGACTTTTATAGCCCGATCTGGCCTCATTACTTCACAACTAGTACAAGTTTGTTATGAGTAGTCAGCATTCCCCTTTAATGTTTGCTAATTCATTACATCGAGTTCGGTTAGCCAGTGATTTCAGTTACATAGGTCCAACAAAGTTATGCAAACCAAAATAAACATCCCAATCTAGCTCTGGATTATGCCATAATTAATAAATCAAATAAGAAGACACATTTCTAGAATGCCAAATATTAGTGACTTTTATTCAATGTTTATGGTCAAAAGTGGACTTCCTATTAAAATCCAGTTTTATCATCCATGATATCCAATCCGTCCATTGGAGTGAATTGAAAATAATTTGTTTTTAACAAATCATTATTTGTTTCATTGTACTAAATTCAGTCCAGGCCCACAAGAATAAAAAAAATCAATTTTCATATGGGATAATATTGTGTGCCTTTTTTTTAAATCCCACAGGTTTGTGTGTGAAAACTCGATTATTGTCCGGTGATGGTGTTGGGAAGGTGTTCATCAATGTTTGCCACACCAGCGGGCTGCCCAATCCCCCGAAAGATGTCAGCGACGAAGAGTTGATCAAGATCCTCGCTTCGGACGAGCCCACAGGTTTCAGAGTACCCATGAGCATCGGGGAAGCTTCTGAACATCCTGACAAATGTGAGACTATAGATAGATTTTCTTACAAATAACCATCTGGAAGGCCCATTTTTCCTACCATATTGCTACTATTTTAAGAAAATTGGGCTGTAGATATCTTCTTTTTTTGTGTGTGTGTGCGACGTGTTGTATCTTAGGGACTGTCCATAAACTATTTATGAATATCGAGGGGAGTACTTGGCATGGCCAAGCGTTATGAGGGGCGAGGCGCATTCACTCAATGCATGATGTAATATTACAACTAAGCATATAATTTATTTTGAAATCAACCAGACTGTACGCACGTATGTACAAACATCGATTGACCCATCGACTTTGATTGTCGAGCTTGGCAAACACGTTTCAATAGAAGGGTTACATAGTCTCTCCAATTAAAAATACTATTTTAATGGGGGGAAGGGGGATTGTGTGATATTGTGACAAGGGTCATAAAATTATGAAAATGAGTGACAAGGGTAAAAATATACTGTGACATAGTTTATGGACAGCTACTTACTACCCATCTGAGCTATAGGATGAGAATGATACAGTCTTAGAGTAATTAATATACCAGCATTTTAATGGAGAGAGAGAGAGTAAAATAATTTAGGGAAAACCTCCAACATTATGCCTAAGTGGGACTTGAATCCTGACTTCCCTGTCACTGGCAAAGAACAAACCAAGATTGGTGCTTCAGCCAGTGTGTCCACTGGTGTAAGTTATTATGGTTAATTTCTTACAGGAAGAATCTTATTTGACAATTATAAAATTATATTAGATCTACTTTCAAGAATTCATGTATCAAGTCTTCAAAATGAAATTAATAATATAGTAAAATGTTATCATTTAGAGCAAAAAAGAGTTTATATTTTCTAAAAGGAACTTTCACCCAAAATCCTACTTTAGTTTGTTGAACACAATATATTATTTAATAAACTGTTTTTTGAAAGTTCAATAAAATCCTTGTAAGTTAATTTATAGTGTGTAAACTATTTTTCATCTATGAAAATCAGTTATTTTCAACAATACTCTATCAGTAGCTTTTAAGAAAAGGCTACTTTCACCAAGAATATATTTTTTTAAGCTTGATAACGTTTAAAAAAAATTGTATTTCCATAATTCACTAAATATAAATATTTTGTTGTTTAAAGAAATGCCAGATTCGCTAACAATGGATCTATTTGTTTCTTAGCGGGCAACCCAAGCATAGTTTATGATGTAGCTGTCAGTTCAGACTTCTTTGCAAAGGTGGAGACCAGTCCAATATTCAAGTCCTTCCTCGTAAGTGTGGTACTAGAGGGTGTACAAAACAAGTACGACATCACACTCGACACAGAAGGTAAAATACATGTAATATTAGCAGCACTTGTATTATATTGGTCGGCTCTTCACTTGAATTTTCCAACCAAAATTAAATCATTGCTACCAAACAGTTTTAGTGATCATCTTAACAAATCGGCACTCGCGTTCAGACAAATAAAGTAATGACAAGTGAATTATCAGGATAGGCCCACCAGGTGTTTAAAATGGGCCCAGTACCGGGAGAAAAGCATGGGGGCCCCCTATCTTTTTTTCTTTTATTTTTGCAGTGGTGTACTCTAGGATGTGGTCATATGGTACACCTAATTTTCCACCACTGTAGCGCAGTACACCATTTGCGGAACACCGTATTACACCAGTATTTTACAAATTGTTGCCGATCGTATACTCCTTTTAGGACCATAGCCCAACAAAATTACCCTTTTCACTTGTTCATTATAAAAGGAAGTAAAAGTATAAATGGTTCTAAATTTTAACTGAGCTTTAGTGGTAAACTAAACACAGCTTTTACAAAGAGAAAGAAAGGTAGGACATTAAGTCAAAACATGTGTTAATTAATTTATTAGAGTTACTATTATAAAATAAATTAATGATTAATAAAACCCGTGAGGGTATCTGAACCACATTTCGGGAAACACTGTGCTATGCTACATTAAGATAATTAATATTCTTATGGTTGTTTTCCCCATTAGAGGTTGTTATCCTAAAGAACCGCAAGGTGATGGGCTCCCTGCGTCCCCACAGAGTCCAGCAGAGAGAGGTGAACACACAAGGCCCCCTCATTCAGGAGGTGTACCCTCCAATCAACACAAGTTCATCTAGCAGCAAGAGCAAACTTAAACAGGGGAGCTCTATGGTACATTGTTTGATTGAGCATTTTACACTTTTTCTTTAAAACATGTGCAGTTATAATTTGGCTTGAAGTGATCATTTCTCAAATTAAAACATATTCATAATCTGAAACGTGCATCAGTGGTCACATGGTCTTAATGTGTCACTCTTCTGTTTGACTGGATTGCCAAAAGGGGTGTTCGAAGATTCAAAACTTCGACTTGGCTTTGAAACAAACATCATCTTCGACTTTGTGTCAAAAAAAAATCCGGCTTCGAAGCTTCACCAATAAAAATATTGACAGCCAAAAGACTCTTTCCAAGTAATTTTTGTACATAAAGTAATTTAAATAACCACAATTTTTGTTTTTTCAAGCGTAAAATAACTAAAACAAAAATTATTCGAACTTGGACTCAGCTCCGAGAATATTTCACTTATTCGATTTGAGTTTGGTTCAGATTGAAAGAGTAGACTTTGCACAACCTGGTGTGCCGGTGACAGAGAGATCGGAGTTGAGACCCTGGTTTGGTAGTTTCCCCACTCGCAGTTGCATTTCCTATGAAATGAAGCCTTTCTCATTTTTGTGCCACTAGCCTAATGTATGTGTAGAACCCGAACGGGTATCAAGACATAATTTAAAAGATAGATAATTAAATCATTATAGGAAGAACTTCTTAGAACATCCAACATTCACAATAAATTCACTATATATTACAGTTAGCAAAATTAATTGTATCTCTCAAAAATGACAGTTTGTAAAACAAATGGCTTGACAAATGAATATATGAAAGTGAATTTAATAATTAAACCTGAGCTGTCAAATAAGGTTCTTAAGATGATTATTTAACTAAACATAATCTTAGCAAAGTATTAAATTAAAAATGTCTCAATTCACACATGCACGCACATACACTTCTTGTCAAGGCTTTCCACATTTATTTGCTGAGGGCGAAGGGATGAAGCTCGGATTTATAGAAGAATGTACCCACATTTGTGTCAAGGGAGAATGGAAAACTATTTAGGAAAAACTATCCTCCTAACACCAGGACAGAATACGAACCCCGGCCCCATCAAAGGCAATTCAATCTATTGCGAGAGTGAAGACTTAGATTGTGAGAACTCCAGCGCAGGTTTAACCTTGTTAGAGGTGTGCAATGTCATTTTTTTTTAAATTTGAAGCGAATTAGAGTCGAATATAAGAAATATTCTTGAAGCTGAATCAAAGTTTGATTAGCTTTTGTTATTTGTTTTATGCTTTAAAAAATACTGTTGTCGTTTACATAATGTCCTAAAATTACTTTTGAAATGTTTTTTGCACAATTTTTTGTAATATTTAATTTTATTCTTATAAATCCAGTTCTCACAACTTATAATTCACTTCATATTTTTTCATATATATATTAATTTTTAACACCTCAAAATGGCCACGATTGATCATAAATTGAGTGTCAATATGAGCTGTCAATATCTTTACTGGTAAGTCTGCATAATTATCGGAGCGGATATTTGTTCTGAAGTCAAGTCGAAATTTTGAATTTTAGCTGGAGTTTTTATTTTACACCGTAAATCGAATACTCTACCAATTTTAAAATGCAAGCTAATTTTTTGTGACTTGCAGGTGGAAAAGCTAGATACAGTGTTGCCAACTAGCCAGACGAAAGAGAGGAAACCAGAGTATAAGATAATTTGTGAGCCGGCTGAAGGGGAACCGCAACATTTGGTGGGGGAGTTCAAACTGACAGATGTGGTTAGTCACCTTGATAATCATCACCATCATCTAATCCTGTCTTTTTACAGTTCACCTTCATGAATAGTATCCCAATCTTGTCCTTTTTTTCTAAGTCTTTCTTCACTCACTCTATCCATAGCATCTTTGCTCTTACAACTTGTCTCGTCCCACTTACTTTTATTTCAGAGTACTGTTTACCTTCCTTCTGTTGTTCATTCGTTGTAGATGTCCATAGTACTTTAGTCAAGCTCTGCACTGGTAAAAAATAAAACACAACAACTTGGTTGTGAGTAGATGTTATTTCCTGTAGACTTTAATTACCCTGATATCTAGTAATCTTAACTTTGCATGGTTTAACTCTTATACAAACTTGCACATATATGAAACTTAGTTAACTTCGTATTTCAAATTTCGAAGCTTTACACAGGCTTATAAGCTGTTGTTTTTTACAGTTGAGTAGTCAAGAGTTGACACTCGATGTGGGTGAAGATCGAATCGTCCTGGAAGGACGTAAAAAAGGTTATCTTATCGACGTGTTTGTGCCATACCTCATCGATCAAGACAACACTTCAGCCCTTTTTGACACATCGACACGGGTAAGAAGTATACCTGGGCCAAGAAGCGGAGGTTTTAAATCGCAGTCGGCCTCATTGAGAGGGGTGGGGAAGCAGGATTATACTAAGATGTAGTTTCTGATTCACAATCCAGAAAAAAAATACGATCTTAGCTTGGTTTTAGCTAAGGATTGCCCATTTGCTAATCAAGGTTCAAAGTACACAAAACAACTTTAATAGCTCAAAATTATTTGTGTGTAAAATAAATTTATGATATAATTTTTAATACTTTGCTGTATATTTATGATTGGGGATATCAATGTCTTTATAATATAAAACTATAAACATATCATTTATTTTATTTAATGCATAATGCAAACTATCAATTTTCTGTTTCCAGACCCTGACAGTCAAAATGCCTGTTCTCTCTGCCAGTTGAAGACCTTGTCATTGTTTTGGTTTTTTTTTTTGTATCCAGAATTTTAGCCCACAATTGAGTTTATGCTGTACTCAAAACTACTTAAGGTACCAAATTAAGATCACTGTGAGCCATTGGAGACACTTCGAGGTGGTTGGCCAGCACTTAATACCAACATATTTATAATTTCTGCCATGCCATTTTGTTGTATCATGTTAAGTTTATATTATAAATAAAATAATTAAATTAACCCATGTTTAGAAAACATGTATTTGAATTTATTTTTTATTATTTTCAACTGTTTTGAATTATTTCTAAATTAAAAATATACAATGCTGTTTAAATTTAGAAAGTTGCAATTTAAAAATCAACATTTATGTGTGTCGATAAAATTCAAATGATCTACAGGCAAACAGTATTTGTCATTCATTTTTAAAATAATTGCCCATTTAAAACCTAATTGTCTCTTAAAGGAAAACCTTTTTTCAAGTTATGAGGTAATTATATTATATTAGGAAGAAGGTACAATAAAGGTGTTTAGAAACCTATAAGGAATGAACAAAAAATGGCTTTTATAATGAAAAGAAGAACACAGTTCACACTTTACATTGCTGCTATTGGAAAAAAAGGTAATGTCTACCCCTTGAAGGAAATCGATTATTACCGCCCAATACCTCGACCTAGAATGAAATCTACATCAGGGGATTGGAATGAAGAGAGAAGTGTGTTTGTTTCTATCTAGGCCTAACCTAACTATCCTTTCAGGTTGGCTTCCCTCACTATCAATTACTGTACAGTGTTTCTACACTGTCTTATTATTATAAATTTTCAAGTTAATAGGCAATAATTCATTTTATTATCACTGTAAAATGTTTTATTGCACAATTGTTTGTAATATTTAGTTTTATTCTGATAAATAAAGTTACTATCACAACCCAGAATGGCAAAAAATTGAGTCTTTCAACTTTTAATATTTCGAATGGTGAAAGCTTTGTAATTGACAAAGTCTGAATTTTCTCAAGGCAAAGTTGAAGATTCGAAGCTTCGCAAACCCCTAAAGATTTGTAAAATAGTAGGGTCAAACGTTATATAGGTTTAGATTGGCAAAAGATTTAGTTGTAACTTGAGCAATTAAAAAAAGTATAAGATACAATAAATTTCAAATATGAACAACATTATTTAACTTATAGTAGAATTACTAAATGTGTGTTGAAGATTAATTACCTGTGTTTCTCCTTTATATTATTTCTTTTACAAGTTCATATCCAAGTGTCCTGTTTTTTTCCCCCTTTTGTGTGTTTTGATTTCCTCTTTTAGGAAGTTGCATTGCGTGTTTCACACTCCCTCATGATAAGTTCTGATAAAATTAAACCTAGGTCGAGGAACGATTCTTCATTAGGCAACCATGCACCCCTTTGGCCAATGACAGCAGTGTAAAGTGTGAACTGTGTGCTTCTTTTCACTGTAAAAGACATATTGTGTTTGTTCCTTTTATATAAAAGACATGTTGTGTTTGTTCCTTTTATATAAAAGACATATTGTGTTTGTTCCTTTTATATAAAAGACATATTGTGTTTGTTCCTTTTATATAAAATACATATTGTGTTTGTTCCTTTTATATAAAAGACATATTGTGTTTGTTCCTTTTATATAAAAGACATATTGTGTTTGTTCCTTTTATATATGTCTATCCATCTTTGCTATACCTTCTTCCAAACATAAGGCAGACTAATTTAAGCAATACACGTAGGTGATAATATGTGGCCGATTCGGCATACTTATTTTATCAATTTTGATATTTTAGGAAGAAAATGACTAGCCTTAGTTTCAATATTAAAACAACACATGTTGAGAAGTTCTTTAAAGCTAGGATTCACTATTCCTTACTGCCTATTATAATACATTTGGAAGAAGGTAATGGTTAAAAACTAGGGGTGTGCGAAACTTTGACTTTGCTTCAAAACAAATATTCTGGCTTGGACAATTCTTTAATAAAAATATTAACAGTTAAAATACTCAATTTATGTTCAATTAATCCCATTGTGAACTGTTAGGTATATTACAAATTAACAGTAATTTGGGAAAAATCTGTAGTAATTGACTTGTAAGTTGTGATAATAACTTGATTAATCAAATTTAAAAAAATATTTTTCAAATAATTGAATGCATTAAATTATATAAAGAGCAACAATATATTTTTTAAAGCATTAACAACTCACAAAAAATATTCACACTTCTATTCAGCTTCGAGAATATTACATTTATTCGATTCCTTAGAATTATAAAAGTGGATTTCACACACCCCTATAATAAAAACACACATAGATGGGCACATTTACACTGCTGCCACAGGACAGATTAAAAATGAATTGGCTGTCTTTCCCCACCTCTCTAAGAAGATTAGTTCTTTCTTTTTATTCCTCATTCTAAATTATGCGTTTCCAAAAAAAACAAACTATTATTTGGTTAAAAAAAAACACTACCATTTTATAAACAGTAAAAAAACAAAATGAAAACTTCAGCTTTCAGAAAATGTCAACATGTATCAAACTCTAAGAAGTATCAATTAAATCCTATCCATCCTAACAACTTGCAAACTTGAACTCTTTGATCAAGTTTAAGGCAAATTAGGAAAAAATATGGATCAAAATAAATTGTGAATAGTTATTACCAGAATGAATGACATCATCATTAGATGGGACACATTAGCACCCCACTTCCCCCACTCTACAATTATCTTCTCAAATGACTAGTACTGTTAGAAACAATTTATAGTTTTATTCAGAAAAATTAAAATCGACATTTGTAGCGATGCAAAATGATCAATGTAACTTTTTTTCCCCATGGCTTGCATAATTAATTCTGCTCTCATGATATTTGTGCTATTCATTTGGTACAAAACAATTTTCCTTTAAAGGTAAAATGGGCTTGTTTTGTCTGCCATCCATCCATCCATCCCTCCTCCACAAACACACAATAATTAAGAGCTAACAATCCCAAATGAACGATAAAAAAATATTTATATATTCATAAGAGTTTTAATTTTCTAATAAATAATGTATCATTTATTTTTAAAAGTTTATATTAATAATTGCTCACAACAAAGTTATAAATCAAAAATAACATAACCAAACAAATTTCACTAATTTCTCACTCATCACCGTTCGCTATTGTATTGTCCAAGTCGTCCCCCGCAGGTTCGTCCTCTAACGAGACAGTCATGTATTCATCCTCAGAGCCAGTGTTCAACTCCACAAGACCGTTCTCGTCCACATGAGGGAGAAGGTTGCAGATGACAGGAGACTCCACACCGAGGATGTACTCACACGTCTTGGGTTCCAGGAGGTACAAGGACACTGAACCAGGACTCGAACTGTTGTCCAGACACTTCAGCTTTACCTGATAAGATGCAAATGTCGCAGTTGTGGATTAGTAGTGAATTTGATTTCCAGGCTAATTGGCCATCAGATGGGCTCTTAAGAATCGCATGTGACATCCGAGAAGAAGTGAATTTCACTCATCTCTAGTCAAGATAGTAAAAACCAAATGGAGTCTATTTATCGAGAGTTTTTATCAAGCTTTCCAATAAGATACAAAGCTGAAACTTTGCACACAGATTACTTAGGGGCCATCCATAAGCCACGTGACGCTGATGAGAGGAGGGAGCTCTAATGTCTACATGGTGTTACATGGGGGAAGGGTGGGTACATCACACTGTTAAATAGCACAGATCTTAAGGCGGCCTTATACCAAGGCAACAGGAGGCAACATGTAGCATGTGACATGCCGCCTGTCGGACAATGCAGCGATTTATGTAGTATGCTACAAAGCATTTACACCAAAACAACAAAATTGTCTCTGTTTACAGTTGTCAGTCTGCTTCAAAGATGTCACATCGAGAATGATTGTGGTCACAGGCTTATCTCATTCTTGCCAAACAGATGAAGAATCGGAAGATTTTGTAATTTCTCTGATAATTTTTGTAAAATCTCCACCTTACTTATGCCATTTTTATAAGTGGCGGCAGAACCTTATTTGTGTAGGAGGGAGGGGGAGGGCAACAAAAAAAAAGTTTTTTTTTTTTTAGAGACTTGCCTTCCACCCCATATCCAACCCTCTCCGATAAATGTTTGAAAATTGGATGTAACTAAAAACTATTTGAAGTGGTCCTCCTCCCCAATTTTTGATAGTTAGATTATTTTTATGAGCTATATGGAGTAAACTTACCCAGAAATGTTTTGAAATTTGGATGCTTCTAGAAGCTATATTAAATAGTCTTTGCCCAGATTTTTTTTAATTCAGATTTTCTAAGCGCTATTTGAAGAGATATTCAGATATATTTGGAAATTTGGATGCATCTAGAAGCTATTTTGATTACTACTCGCTTGAATTTAAAAAAATAAATAAAATGCCTCTATAAGATATTTGAAGGGGTCTTCCACTGACAAATACTTTAAAATTAAATCCTTTCAGAATCTATTCCGTGTGATCTTTGCATCAAAATTCTTCAAAACTACATGCTTCCATAAACTATTTAGAGTGGTTTTCCCTTAGAAATTTTAGAAATTTGGGTGGCCCTAGAATCTATTTAGGGTGCTTCTCGCTTTATCTTTTCTTACAGTTAGATGCTTCTAGAAGCTATTTAAAGTGGTCTTCTCCAGCAAATTTTTAAAAAGTGATTGCCTCAAGAAGTCATTTGGAGTTTGATTTAAGACTAACTTTCAGCATCATATTCAATAGTATCAGAAGATTTTAAATGTAACTAGGGG
>CABFWB010004057.1:20355-31509 GCA_902151455.1 Timema bartmani
GGGGGGGGGAGAAATTATTCAGAGGGCAAACTTATTCTTTGGGAGAGGATAATGACACCCCGTGTTCCACTGCCATTGATTTTTATAATCACTTAATAGGTGGTCCCTAAGTATTTCATTAATCCTATACCTTTCAATAAACTTCACAGTTTTCTCATTTGACTGATCCAGCTTGAAGCATTAAAACTATGCATTAGAAACATCTTGCTTTGGTGTGAGGCCTCCTTTATTCTTACATTTTAATGTTGAAAGAATATTATTGTCCATGTTTTTACCATTAGTAAGCATAAACATATAACTTTCTAATCTGACTTGTATTAAATAATATTCCCGCTCTTAGTGTCACAAACACTTCCCTTTTATATGTTTCTATCCACCCTTCCTGTACCTTCTTCCAGATATAATACAATTGCCTCATAAAGCGAAAAGAGGTTTTTTAACCTTGTTACAACACTTAGAAGCAAAAAAAGAGATTGTTTGGCTCACCACACCACTCCGGCCCCAGCTGACCCGGTCTCGACCAGGCTCCACTCCGCTAACGCGTACCGGCACTAACAACATCATACTGACTCGTGAGACCTGGCTTCATTCCTCACCGCGCCCAAGAAAAAAAGCCGATATGCGCAGCTTGGATGTGCGTCGCCGGCAGTGTTCAAAGACTATCAGAACTATTGTTGAGCGCGCCTTTTGAAAAATGGGTAGACTAGTGGAGTATGTTCTGGAAGGTTGCTACCCCTTACCCCTCCTTTGTTCTGCGCCTTGAGAGCACATGGCTTCACTTGTCTGGTATATATAGAGCATCGTTCTGTAATGTTGGTACACATTACACTACGATCACTAGGTGAGAGACCTTGTACCTAAATTAGGTTTACGTCTATGTATTCAAAATTCCGTTTGGCTGTATTAAATCAAAATTACTGTTCAGGATTTCATATTTAAAGACTTCATTTATTAACTGTACCGGCTCTCCTTTAAATTGCTTGCGAACATTGGATAATATATATATATATTTGCACGGTTTAACCTAACGATTTATCTAACATCACTTTGTGATCTATTGAGATAACGCATATATTTATTAAATATACTTTCTGCTTCTTCCGCTTCACGGATGGTCTTACATCTTGGAGCGCCACCATCTTAGGTCCATGATTGATTCTTGCGGCGTCATACCTTGTTCTGTCGATTTTATACATTTAAATGATTATCTCTTGTTATTCTTTGAAAGTTAATTTATTAGTGTTACTATTTGAAAGATTATATTATGTCAGTTAAATGTGGGGCCGTGAGTCAGCAGGTTTGCTCCCTATATGGGCTTTATATTTAACGTAAATGCAGCCAGTATAGACATTTGTTTCTAAATTAAATTATTGTTTGTTTCGGTTATGCCCGATTACGGCTGGAGAGAGGTATGTTGTTAAGAAGTCTTTGTTTACTGTTAGAGAACCACCGGCGGTGGCGAGTAAATGCCCTCTGCATAACTTGTGCTTTTGACTATTTATTATTATTACTTTAATAGGATGTGTACGGAGATCAATTTAACTTCTGATTGAAAGATTTATTTTAAGTCGCCACTTAAGAGCGTGGGAAGGAGTCCCGCATGTTCCATATATTATGGTTCTATGATTGTTGTTTACAGATTCAGCGCCTAACGCTATTCCATGTCTCACTCTCTCTTAGAGCTTTTCTTGTTATGTTGTTTTTGAATGAAATAAACTCTCTTGTGACCAACCTGTCTGTTATTATTGGGTGATAACCAGGGGGCGGGTTACAGTTTTACTTATTAGATATAAACACTTCCCTATGAAATAGTGACACCCAATCTTGATCAGAAAAGCTATGTAACATAGGTTGGAGGGGAGAGGTCAGGCTAAATGTCTACTCTGAGTTACATGGGGTGAGGGGGGGTCAAAAAGGTTAGAAAAAAAACCATTAGGTGGTTTATGGATGACCCGTTGAGTGTTGTAGCTACCTTCAAAATTCTTAAAACTGGGGGTGGCCCCAGGGGTAATTCAGCAAACTACAATCACGTGGTTAAAGATATAGTAATGCAAAGAACGGGTCTAACCTATAGTAACTAAACAACTAACCTCAGTCTGTCGTGGATGGCCCGTCTCCTCGCATAAGCCGCCCCCTGCGTAGAAGTGGGATATCTGCTTCCTGAGTGCCGAAGGCTTGGGCCTCTTGTGGGGGTTCTTGACCAGCCACTCGATGTGATCGTTGCGGTCGAATCTGCCCAGATTAATGGTCGTCTTTGATCCATCCTTCTCCACATGGTACTGATCCACGCTCAGTCCATAGCAGAACTCGTACTTCCACCAACCAGAGCCCTGCTCACAGATGGATATGTTGTTCGAATGAGAGATCAACTTAACAGTTCAATTTTGATTGGAAGAAAACAGATAAAAAAGTTACTAGATCTACTTTCACATATTTATACGTCAAGTTATGTTAACTGTAGCTGTCACACTTTTGTTGCCATCTAAGTGTCCTATGATTCTTTATCAATTTCCTTTTACTGCCTTTTGTAGTTTTTGGTTTACTCTCTTAGGAACTGTTGTGTTGCGTGTTTCACACTACCTCCTGATGAGTTTTGATTTACAAATTTCCTTTTTCTCCCTTTTGTGTATTTTGTTAGGATCACGTACGAGGCAGGTATTATTTCCTTTATTAATAGATAAAAAAAGTTGTCTTTGAAACATTTTCTATAACATTATTTCCATCAGTTCACTTATTTCATTTTAACTGTTAATTTATACATACCCCAGTGAGGCAACTCTTCCCGGATAAAAAGCTACTGACGGGGGAGGTATCTTTGACGGAAGGAGGGGGTTTCGGTGCTGCGGCTGCTGATGCAAGCTCCTCCTGGTTCACAGTGACATCTACTGGACGTATTTCAACTCGTACCCTTGTTTCTCCTTCCTGTAACAAAGCGAGAGTAAATCAATATCTTAAATTTATATTTTGGTAATCCTTTTTTATTTTTCCAATCACCATACCATTAGATATGAAATATCACAGGCTTCCAATATTTCAAAAGCGTTAATGTCATAGGAAAGTACACGTCTAAAATGTTTTAGAGCAAAAAGCTGCAGTATTTATTCTTAAACATTCTTTCTCATAACTACTCCACTATATTTAGTAATCCTGGTACCAAACCTACTATAAAAATAAATGGTACAACATAATCACACTAAGTTTCTCATATTGTGTATTATGGCTTCAAAGAAAATTTTTAAAAATAGGTTTTTAGTAAACTACCCTTAAATAAGTTTTACTCGAAAAAACAAACACATGATTTTGTTTATACTACCACAACAAACACTCTTTATATATAAATTTAAAAAGTGTTCAAATATATATAACAAAATTCAAATTTTCAAAAATAAATTATTTGTACTCTAACCTAAATTATTTGTTATTTGTAAAAATAAAAACGTATTCATATTTATCATGAAATACTATTCACAGATAGCAATTTTAAATTCAATCTTCAAGTTCAATTTCCAAAACATTCAAATTTTCTATAATTTGTTTTAAGCAAACTATTCTTAAATTAATTTAGTTTAGATAAATAAAGATACATTATTATTGATATGTAAAATAGTCTCCCAATACCAACTTTGAACCAAATCTCTAAAGCAATTTTTTTAAATATTCAAATTAAAAAAAAACACTAATTAATCAGTAATAGCCAAATTTTCCTCCTGAAACAAGTATACAACCTTATTTGTAATGTCATATCAAAAACTCTCCAGATATTCATTTTAAGCAAAATAGTTTTAGCCATTCTCAAAACAATTCAAATTTTCAAAAATCATTCCTCAGCAAAAGACCTGTTGTCAAACTTTGACCCAAAACAATAGGTTTATTGTAGTGTCGAACACTCCCAATACCCATTGGGAACCAAATTGTTAAGGCCACTTAAAAAATATCTCCAGTTTTTGAAGACTTAAGTTATCAATAAGCTACCCATAAATTAGTTTCTACCCCAAAAACAAATATAAAGTGTTAATTATCATGTCAAACATTCCCAAGATACCTACTTGGAACTAAATTGATAAAGCAATTTTTGAAAAATCAGTCATCAGTAAACTACCGTTAAACAAATTGTTGCCCAAAAAACAATTATATAGTGCTATTTACCATGTCAAACAAACCAAAGATTTGCATTTTAAACAAAATCGTTTAAGCCATTTAAAAAAAAATGTAATTAAAAAAACTACTCATTAGTAAACTACCCTTAATTGAAAGGTTCTTTTGAGATGGATGTGGCATTACTTATTGGGTTTTGCAATTTTCGTTTCATATTATAATGATTAATTGATAAAAAGATGTGAAAACTAATAAAATGATGTAATAAATTAAGGGAATTAACTTATTTTACTAAAATGTTTATAGTATACTTTTAAATAAATTACAATATCAGATATAGGTACTATATTTTACAGTTTGTAAAACCGTCAAGTTTATTTAAATAATATTATTCATTAAAGAAGATTATAAGTTAATACATTCAAACTGGAACATATCAAAACAGAAAATAATTGATGTCAATGAGACAGTATTTGAAGTGACATGTGATGGGGTGATAGCTAAACATGAAGCTATTTAGTCAAACAATTCACAGCTTAAGTACACAGTCACCATTACCACAAGCTGATGCAGAGTAAAACATAAATTTGATGGAAACTTCACCATTTTGAATAAGCAACATTTTACACATTTGGAACATTCTGTAAACACAAAGAAACCCAAAAAGAAAAGAAAAAGAGTTTTACAAAAACAAGAGACCCGGAAATATAATATGTAAAAATACATCTAAAAAAAGGATTAACAAGATTTTCCCACAGATAATATTTCCAAAATGATGGTTAACAGGGTGGGTCTAAAGTAGAGAGTGTATAATAGAGATGTGCAAGAGTCATATTTTCAATATATGAAAATATATCGAGACAAGAATATGAAAAAATATTGAGACGCGAGAATGATATGAGAAAACTTCCTTTCAAAGTATAAAATTGTAAATTATGTTTACTAAAGTAAATATAGAGTTTATAAAGTGCTAAAGTTTCTTTTAACATTTGGGCTGGAGCTTGCTTTGGATTATCTTATAGTTCACTCAAACACTTGAGATATAACTCAAACATATTTTAAATGGGATTAATAAAATAGTGATAGTTGCAATGTATAACATTTATAATTTAATTTTTTAGAATAACAGTTTTTAATGTCAAAGTTTGATATTGAAAAACAATATTTATAACCAAGACATTTCTTAATGGAGGCTGTTTTTGGGGAAAAAGTATGGCCTATTTTGGGGTCTTTACAGTATTATTAGAAATACTAAATTCTCGGTTTAGTTTTTAAAATTCTTAGGGCAATTATTTGCATTTTTTCCCCCCCTCATCTCGATCAAGATATTTTCGAGTCTCACACATCCCTACAGTATGATAATAATGAGATGATACATATATTAATTTTGGCCCATTCTGTAAACAGAAAAAAATGTTGTTAGTATGAAAGAGTTGTTTGGGTTAGTATAACGGAAGACAAAGCTATAGCAGCGCATCTTGTTTGAGTTAAAGGAGAACAAACCTGTCCTTCTCCTTCTTTGTCTATCGAGAAAATAGCGAAAACCTTCTGCAATTTTTCATCATCCTGTGAAAAACAAATGTTAATGTATTAGTCGTCAAAATACTGGGCTAGATCTCTATTGTTTTAAGGTTGCTGGCTGCGACATGACATTATTTAAGGGAAAAAAAATGCTTGGTAAAATAAACACAATAAAAAGTTTGTTAATGTGTTATGAAAAGGACAAAATTTAAAAAAAACTGATTAAAATATTATTTAAAACAGTTTTAAAACTAAATACATTTTAAAATAAACATAAAAACATATAAATAGAATAGAAATAAGTTGTTCCAAATAAAAAATATAGAGTGAATCAGGGGAATGCCCTCTCACCAATACTATTTGTATGGGGGAAGAAGGAAGAGGAAATACAGGAACAGTCAAAGGAATGGAATAAGGAAGTGAAACAGTGTGGAATGAAATTTAGCATGGCAAAGTGTGAAGTGATGGTAATGATAAGGTAGATAGTAAGGCCTAGTAAAGATATAAAGTTGGATGGAGTGGAGCTGAGAAAGCTACAGAGTGTAAACTATCTTGGAAGAGTGAGTGAGGTGTGAAAGGCGGAAGTAGAGAGGATTTAATGAGACGAGGAGAGCAGGGAGAGTTGTTCTATAGGTGTGTAAGAGATCTGCTATGGAGAAAAGAAGTGCCCTTGAAGTGTAAGGAAGTGTTGTAAAGGGCGTACTTTGTACCCATTGTCACGTACCCAGCAGAAACATAGACAATTAATGTAAGAGAGGATAGGAAAGTGGAGGCCATGGGAATGAAGTTTGTGAGGAGCATTCTGGAGAAACAGGATTAGGAATGAAGTTATCCAGGAAAGAGTGGGAGTACAGGAGGTTGTAGAGGAAGCAAGACTGAGATGGTATGTACATGTAATGAGGATGGAAAAGGAGAGAATATAAAAGAAATGATGGAGATGAATTATGTTGAAAAAAGATCTCAAAGTAGTCCAAGAAAGATATGAGAAAAGCAGATAATAAAGTTTGCCAATAAGAGGAGAAGAATTGTAGAAATAGAGCGGAAGAGAGATACATTTTACTAAATTGGCCCGGCCACAGGCTGGGAACAGTTTGTGGTGGTGATGGTGGTGATGATGGTTACATAAAATAATGCAAAAAAGTCTAGTATATCAAAATTATTTTTTTTTATTCACCGAACCAATTGTATGGTTCTAACAATGTTTATTCATCACTGTGGATTAATTCTTAAATCTTAATTGTGATGATGCCATTTGTGATGTTGAAGAGAACAGCATCTTAAGATAAAGCTCAATCAAGCTCTTCACCACCAGAAAAAATGAAATATTCCAACATGCATCAGGCTTGTGAAATAAAAGTAGGTCAAAAACTTAAAATTTGTTTGATTAAAAGTTTGCAGAATATTTTAAACTAAAAAAGAACACGTGTTTTCATAAGCAGTGTTATATAATGTGGATGTAAAGAAAGTACATTATTCCTATTCTTTATTGGCCTGTTGGTTGACACAATGAGGTCATTATTAGTCTCTTAGAAAACAGGTTAAAAACACAGTAAAATCTCCATAGGGGAGAATAAATATAAAGAATTCATCGCTAAGAATAGCAGATGAAGATAGAAATTACCCTTAAATGTTGAAAATAAGTCCAAGCATGAGATAACCACCAAATGAACCACTCTAAAAGAGAGGTTCAAATGTAATTTAAAAGGGTTATTTGGCGTATAAAACAGAGTAAGCAAATAACTCCATCTGTACTGATGCGAGACAAAAAACGAGGATCATCATTAAAATCAAGAGGCAGTAGAATAGGGGCATACTTGCAACAGTACACCAGAATGTGACACACATTAAGGGGAGCATTGCAAAGCTCACACATGGGAGGTGGATCCCCTCTTAATAAAAATCCATAGGTCAGAAGTATTATTGATGACCTCCTCTATTTTAGATGAATGTATAGAAGAGTGCCATCGCGACACACCATCCCTAATGAAACATATCTTGTTTTGAACAAGGGTCGAAACCCACTGTTCATGCCAGGTGTAGAGGACCACACGCCGAACATAACCCATAGGAAATAAAAACATAATACTCAAAGTCACCTAAGGAGGAAGATGTACCAGTACCGCCTCCTTGGTCACCTGGCCCTCCAGTTCATTACCTGAGAGACCGGCCTGACTAGGAATCGAGCAGAAACCAAACCGAGTGTTTAAAATACACATTTAAAAACAATGTTGCTAGGCTACAATTTTTAAAATAAAAACATGATTGATTTATGTCCAACCATGATCCTAGCCCAAACCACGAGTCATATTAGTCAGTAATTGAATATCAAGAACCAAATTTATTGAATTGTAATATAATGAATATGTTATTCAGTGTTCAATAAGTATAAGGGTACCAAAGTTTAATCTCAATCAAACCCGCATTTTCATCAAAGAAACAAATTGTGATGAGATTGAAAAATGTCAGTAAATTTTCACTCACAGTAACTTTCTGATGTTTGAGTTTCAAACTCTCTGCTTCCATGGCTAGCAAGCTCTTAGGTTTTTTGGCCGCTCGCTCCAAGGGATGACAGTTGATGACATTTTCACCTGACTCTTGGGGTCTTAAATGGGCAGAAAAAAAAAGTATTTAGATTTCAAACCCAATTTAAAATAAATTCACAAAACCTAAGGATTTAATTAAAGAGAACTTTGTGGTTAAAAATAAATTTTTAAAAATTATAACCTAACACTTTCACTAAACAATGCTATGAGGGATGTGTGAAGCTTCTAAACAAACAACAGCAACTTCGCTCAGCAAAAAAAAAAAATATATATATACATATATATTCAGCTTTGCCAATTACAGCTAAAATACTTAATTAAGTTAATTTACATTTAACTATTGCCATTCTCAGCTGTTACATACATTACATATTAATATTCATTTGAAAAAAATCTGACGTAATTTGATTTGTAAGCTTTGATAATGATTAATTTATTAGATTATAAATAAATATTACAAGCAATTGTGGAATACTTTTAGGTGTATGACCCAAATGAGTGGTAAGACGTGGTGCTAGAAAAATAATAATACTTATTTCTAAATTATTTTAGTTCATGAAGTTAGTTAAATAAACACAATATATCTTTCCAAACATAAAACAACTAATTAATCAAAAATATTCTAACTTCAGTTTCATATATTTGATTCGAGTTCATTTTGAATTGAAAAAGTGGACTTTACACACCTCTAAAGTAATTTGCTAGTGTTTAAGATATTCACAAATATACTCATATAAGGCAGTTTTTTAATTTTGGTTCTAACCCTCAAATTAAGGGTTCTTTACTGATGACTAATTTTTGAACAGTTGAATTTTTTTTTAAAATGTTTCTAATGTTTTTGTTCAAAATGAGTAGATAGGGAGAGTTTTACATGGTAAATAAGAATGTATGCTAGTTTTTCTAAAAATAATAATTTGAGGTTAGTTTACTGCTGATTGTTTTTGTTAAATTTTGTCTCAGACTAAAATAGATAATTTGAAAAAGTATAAGCAACTGTAAAAATATTTTAAGCTTGGGAAAACAAAGTACTAAAATTTTAGTGTCAAATATGGATGTTTATAAGAAAAACAAAATATATTCATGTAAACACTTAAATATACAATATATATATGAGTTTTCAACCCGAGGGTTGGTCTTGGCATGTTTCCTGTCCATCCGGAGCTGGGAGACTACTTAGATCTTCAGCAAGTTAGTGCTGCTCGCCCCATCTGGGAGAAAGCAGATAAATTATGAAAGTCCTGAGAGTGCAGTAGTTTCCTGTTGCTCTTTGCACTAGATTTCTATACGTGAGCAAGAAAGAGCCTACCAGTTTTGCCAGAAAAGTACTCTCACATACCTTCCAGGGATCTTTTACATGTCACAAACGACATGAGACTGACGTCCACTATGAAGGATGTTGTACCGCAGATGTTTGTAGCTCAAAAAAAAAAAATCTGTCAGCTTCGGCTGGGTTTGAACCCACTCACGTCGGGTTCTGAGGCGAGCACTTTACCACAAGACCACCGAGGTTGACTTTACAACATATAATAGGATGAATATATAACTAGTAACCTCAATATATTACATACTTGTATTTGGGATGCTGACAGAGCAGTGGGGACAACACGACCACCTCGTACTCGCAAGTGGATGTTTCTTTGATGGAGTACACCTCATGTTTCCCATGCAGATAGCACACATACAAGGCTTTGGTCATACGCTTTTTACCATTCAGGTCACACTCTGTACCATCTGACATGTTTAACTGAAGGTATGGCATGTTCAAACCGTCAATCTTTTTAACAGGCATGTCTTCGACTGCTCTGTTGTCCAAATATTCTAGCTCCTTGCCTAAAACAAAGTAGCATTATTTGTTTGTGAAAGTATACCAATATTTATTTATATAAGACTTATGTTTTAATGTGTACATTTTAAGGGGGCCACCTTGGTGAGAAATTGCCGCGCAGATGTTCAGCGTTAACGCAATATTTAATACTATGAAGCATTCTTTCAAATTATGTTGGCACCAAGATAAAGTGTAAAGATTCCAACAGGGCTCTTTTTGCTTAACAAAGCTATAGTTTTGAGTTTTATTGGTGGGAAATTAAAAAAGTGAAAATGTTACACTATCTCATTTTCAGATAATTTTTAAGCATATTTATAGAGCTATGAGAATTGAGCTATGGGATTGCTGGAAAAGGTTTCTAGTTTTAGCCTTCCTTTCCAAACAAATACAAATAGTTTTTTGATAGGCTCATAACAGACGATTTTAATCTACTTAAGCACTAGCAGCGAGCTTTCTTCTTTACCTTAAGATAAGAAGTTTTACCTTGAGATAAGAAGTTTTAATGGTTCCCCCCACCTTCTTTTTCATATTGACATGACAGAATGGTGGTTGTAGGTGAAGGGCGCGAAATGGAAAGTATGCTTATACAGAGTAGAAAAGTAGTTCCAGAAAACTACACACACCATTGTAATTTAAACAGTGTGGTCTGACAGTGATTGATAATTTCTCGTTGACCGAGGTGGCAGCTTTAACACACAAGTTATTTAAAAGTTTAATCATGTCACAGATAACTCAATCTCATATGATATCTAGATACTTACCGAGTTTACCAAACTGTGTGTTGTCCAATCGACCCAGGTAATATTCTTGTAACTTCACCTTCTTCCCCTCTCTCTCCTCGTGGTATTGTCTGACGTACCTCCCATGGCACACCTCGTAGGTCCAGTATGACTCTAACTGTAGATATAAAATTATCTCTAAGGAAAAGCTCTTTTTTTAAAGGTATTTTGTTATATTTGGAAGAAGATACAGGAAAGGTGGAGAAACACATAAAAGGTACAAACACAATATGGTTACAATGGAATCAAGAACACATTTCACACTTTACACTGCTGCCACTGGACAAAAGGGTAAATGGCTGTCTCTTGAACTAGGTTTGATTCTATCAAAAGTCATCTGGAGGGAGTGTGAAATACAAATTCCTAAAAGAGGAAACAAAAAAAAAAAAAA
>CABFWB010004057.1:31517-52796 GCA_902151455.1 Timema bartmani
AAAAAAAAAAAAAAAAAAGAGAGAGATAAAGTAAATTGGTATGGAATGATAGAAAACTTAAGATAGAACAAGTAAAAGAAATAACAATAAGGAAAAACACACGAAATGGACATTGGATGCAAATATGTAATATATATTTTTTAAGAAAACCCTCTTTTCGCGTTGCGGGTTTCACATTCTCTCCTCATGAGTGTCGATAGAATGAAGCCTAGGCGGGGGGATTGGGTGTGGTAATGATAAATTTTCTTCAAGAGGCAGCCAATACCTCTTTGTCCAGTGGTAGCAATCAATGTAAAATTTGAACTGTGTTCTTCCATAAAAAAGGCCAAATTATGTTTGATCCCTTTTATTTGTTTCTATCGCCTGTTTTGGTGGCTAAATGGTGTAAAGCATCACTCTCATGTTAGACTAGACTGCCGATGACAGGGAGATTGGGGTTCAAATCCTAGTTGGGTGTATTGAGGGTAGTTTACCCTCTCCCTTCACACATATGTAGGTAGCCTACATTTCCTATAAATTTAACCTACCTCATCCCTAACACATTAGCGTGATTATTAACTATAATACATTCACGACCTTAGTTAACTTGGATGACAGCTCAAAATGTTACTAGAAATAATTCCTAATACATCCCTACGGCAACAGCTGACATAATGTCACTTTGAATAACTGTAATGAAAATGTATGGTAATGTATGAATTTTAGGCCAATATTATTTATATATTAATTTGAGGTCGGCCACAAAGTTTATTTATCGTTTTATTCTACTTAAAAAAAATATATTATTCACACCACTTTCACAAAAGGTCTAACTAACAGAGCTTCAAAATGGTGACTGACAAATTCAAACCATGTGATTGAACGTAACGGAAACAAGTTCTTTACAATAATGCACCCACACAGTGGATACAAATATTTTATTCAGTTGAATATTTTGAAATAAGATAAAATAATATATTATCTATATAAAAAATGAAAAGTATTTTCTCTTTTCAAAGTAAAAAGATGCCTGTATTAAAAGCCATTAATGTATGCACTATATTACACATCATAGATAACATTCCAAAACGGAGAATAAGTACTTTTAGTTACGTTTAAAATATTGTTTTGTATTGGGTGAAAAGAAATTATTAAAAGTTACGAAACAATGTAAGAAAACTTAAGTTTACGTTATTTTAAATGTAAAATATAGCATGTACTTAGCTAAAAAACTTAACATTTATAACAAAACAGTGATCTTTTACAAGCGTTGGCAACCCAAAACCTAAACATATGATTTTTGACTGTCATCCAGGTAAAAACCTATAATGAACAGACTCTATATGTATAACCAGCACAAATAGTAAGATGCCATGCTAAAAAAAAACAGTGGTGTTAATATCATTAAAACAAAAATTGTCATTTTATTTAGAGTGGTCAGCATAAGGATTTTTTGTTTTAGTTGTAGAGACACTATTATATCTACTGGGTAGCATTTCTTATAAAGCTAATGAAATGTGCTTGATTCACAACTGCATGCTATTGTTTTATCTCTTCGGGTGTTTTTATTATATATTGGGCTCGTACCCGCCATTTACACTGTAAAGTAGCATCCGATCGTTTCCATTATTATAAAAGTTATAAGAAAGTGCCTTAATGTAAGCAGTCAAAGTAAGACTGCTGCATTTCAAGGTAAATGGAGTAAACATGTACATTTTTCGGCTTAGGTAGAAAAATTATTTCTCACCCGATATGAACATGACAATTGAGTGAACAATGGCTGCAGCAACTGAAGAGGACTTGGTCCAGAGTAAGTGTCAATGGTATCCTGGAACACATTTCAATATACTAAACCAGCAAAGAACAAAAAATATTTCAAAATATCACAAACAAAATGAATGTTAGGCCTATACAGGCGATATTTGGTTTTAAAAATATTCAAATGTTTTAACTTACCTTTTCCTTTTCTTGAAACTGAGGTAACAAACATTTATATTTTTCGTTATTTTCTGATGAGACTACAAGTGTCTCCGCATCAAGAGTATCCTGTAAAGATACTCAAAGATAATTAAGACAGACAATAAAGAAATTTGAACATAAAATTCATTTAGACCCCTGTTTGCCAAATTAAAGAACTTTTATTAATTAAAGTAAATATGTTTAACTCTTTGGAGAGAGTTTATATTGCGGCTGGGATCAGCAGAATTAACTCAGCGTCTTGATTAAGAACTCAGCAATCATGGTTTGAACCTTAAGTCGAGGACAAATGAGGGCAGGATTTTCAAAAAGGTGGTTTACCTTCTTCAATCTATGTGAATGCTGTTGCATTTATTTATTGTTACACTCCTCATTTATATTCCCTTGATTCATTAACTCGATAACTCTTTTATTAATCTGCTGATTACAACAAAAGGCCATGGTTTTGAAAACGTATCTTCAAGTCGGCAGTTTTATTCAAGGGTGTACCATGTCTATCACAGGTCTTAAACTAAAATTCTAATATTGAAAAACAATATTATTGTTCATGTTTTCACCTTTGATAAACATATTTATGGATAACTTCCGAATATCTGTGGCGTTGAAAATGCAAGCTTATCACTTACTTTTTGTCTATCAATATTTCGAATATGCTTAGGTGGCATTGTCTGCCTGAGACTATGACCGCCAAGCACATTCGAAAACACATATTTTCATGCAGATGACAGTGACATGTTTATAATCATGGCACTTGTTTAGATTTGTCCAATCTACTGACCCCCTCACATGCTTTTAGATGGATAGCAGCTGTCAGTCGAAGAGGCCTTAATTTATAAGTATAGTTGAGTTTGAGTATAATTTAAATGCCTACTGCACATTCTTTTACATAGACCGTGAATAATCACTTATGTTTGTACAAAAACCAAAATAATTTCTTCAAAAAGAGGAAACTTGTTCAATGCTTGCATATAAAAAGCGATATCCAGGAAAAAAAGTGGAAGAGTCTCAAAAGGATGTAGTAGTGAAATGGAAAGAAGAAAAAGTGTAGAATTAATCTCGAGTCAAGTTTGAGGAGTCCATCAATAGTGTTATTTCTTCATACCAGCAGCATGTTATGAAAAGTAAAGCTTCAAATATCATTAATTATTCACAAAAGGTGGGTGTATTTAAGCCTATACCTTTTCCCTTCTGATAAATCTAATGTGTATGTATATTAATGCAACTATTATACACATGCTATGGTGGCTGCATTGTCTAATTTTCTCAGTAGACTAGACGGCCGATGTTGAGGAGATGGGGTTCGAATACCAGTCAGGACTTCTGAGGGCTGCTTTTCCTACATGGTTTCCCACTCACCCTCTATGAAAATACTGGTAAATTTTCTTTAAAAGTCTACCTTTTAAGTATATATTTTGTAGGGTGGTATAATCAAATTGTAGTTATTCTAATTATTTTTATTATATTTATCTAATGGAGTAGAAATTAGGAAGATAGAATTCTAGAGGTAATCTACCCTCATTAACGTGGAGAGATATTATAAAACCATTTAGGGAAAGCCACTCTGAGTATACTCGACAGGTATTCAAACCCCAATCTCTGCTTCAATGGCCATCTAGTCATTTTCAAGAGTGAAGCCAGGATCCAGCATTGATGTTGGAACGAAACATGAGTCTAGGTATTAATAAGTTAACTAAAGTAAAGTTGTAGATTAATCCAATAATAATTTAGAAAAGTTGTATACCTAGAGTTATTTAAATAGCTCTCTATATGATGATAATATGACTATCATAAAAAGTGCACAATATTAAGAAAAATGTCTTCCCCCAGCGTCAAGCATCTGATGTGGGCACTTTAAAATCATCAAAGGGCCATCCTAGTCAGCACATAGTAGTGCCGCGGCATCGCAAACCTGACATCCATAACATAAATATAGCAGAGGTTTTTTCTCATGAACCTGAGGAATTTGAACTCAACGTCTTTATGTCTGTACTTGTCTGTCTTATCTGTTTGTATGTGTATCTATCCATAAATAATAATACTCTCTGAAATCATTTATGTTCAGGATTTAAAATGGATTTTAAGAAGTATTCATTCTGAATCCCGCCTTTAGTATCACAAAACTTCCCTATGAAATAATTACATACATTCTTGGTTAGAAAAGCTATGTAACACGGGGCGGCTAGGCTAAATGTCTACATGGTGTTACATGGGGGCACTGGGGGAGGGGGGGGGGGCTAAAAAGGTAGGGAAGAAGCGTTACGTGGTTTATGGATTACCCCTAATGTGTTAGGCCTATTGTTTGAAATCTTAGAGAATATTTAAGTGGAGATATCCTCTCCCTTGAGTGGATCGGCTCAGAATGCAATATTGCAACATTTTCGAGTCCCGTTTTCAGTGTGAGCACGTCTAAGGTAAGAGTAATATTTGGCTAATGTGCTAATTGGCTGCCAGAGTTGTAATATCTAACCAAGCTACACCTTAAACTGCCAATTAATTGGTGAAAATCGTGCTTCTACTTACAAGGAGCTCATTTCCATTCCTACCGGGCCAGTTAATTTTAAATAACACTGTGTCGTCAAAATTCTTTATGTCAATACTAGTCGTGACATAAAAAGTTAAATACAAAACACACAAATGACTAAATATCATTGTCAAAGTTTCTTCATCACCAAAACAATACAAACAATTTAGGAACTAATCCTCATTTAACAATTTTGGCAGAACTCCTGATAATTCGCCAATTATTGATACACACGTCAATAACAGCTGTTTTAAACAAACGACAAATGCTAGAGCAATGGCCAGTGTCGATAAACAAATAAACCAAAATAGTCCTGTTTCAATGTCATATTATTAACTTTCGAAATAAATTAAGTGAATTTATTTTCAAAAATAAGTTGTGAAACTAATTCTGTTGTTATTATTTACTGATGGCTTTTAGTTAAAAAATTAACATCAACGTAGCATTTCTAACTAGTTTTAACAATCGATCATTCAGTAAATAGCCGAGAAGATGGTCGATAGTACTGAATCGATAACTGTAATTGTATTTTTTATTAAAATATTCCGGATGCAAAACTGGACCATAGTTTGGACAGAAAACACTCATTTTTGTTATATTTTTTATTGCAACTTTTCAAAACAATTATCTAACAATTGTTTGGTTAAACTTCAATAATCAAAATGGCAAGTACAATATATATTTTTGAATGGGATTATGCTTTGTTATTGCATTATAATTTGTTTACATTTCACTTTCATTTGAAGGGAACGCCTCTTTTTCATATTATTTTAGATTTTTTCTAATTTCAGTCTCACAACGTAAAAGTTTGTGATATTGGCGACGACGTTAAAGAAGCATTGAAAAAATTTCGTTTTCGAAAACATGAAAACAACGCTGCGCTCATAAGTAAGTATTCATTGAAGTAAAACGAAACTTTTTTTGACACAATCCCGTGTATAGTTTGTTGCAAATTAAAGTGTTTCCTTTAAATAGTGTTGATTGTCAAGTCATTAAACTACCAAATTTAATTTACAAATATTATTTTCAGTGAAGGTGGATCGCGAAAAACAGAGAATATGCGTTGAAGAATTATTTGAGGTAAACAAAATTATGTAATCTACATTGCCTCATGCTCCCATTTGTAACTTAGGCCCTAATGACTGGCGAATAAGGTATTCGGAACAGAGTTGTAAGTTAGTAAAATAAAAATTGTTATAAAACAAAATTAATATTTTCACAAGAGGCTCTATAGTATAACTTTAAGTTTCACATATTTTGCTATATTCAATAAGCGTAAGTTAATACTTTGTTAAAATTCTTATCAGACAATGATCTTAATGATGTATGTAATATATTTAAATTATGATTATTTAAATATAATATAAATTGATTAATAGACCTATAAAATTCAAACTAGAAACTTAATTCATTGTAGAAATACCTTTAACTTTTAATACAACATTGATGCGGTCCAATTTTCTTAGGAAGAACCTTATCTGATAGTTAGAAAAGTTACAAGATATATTTTCACATATTCACATGTCAATTCATGTAAGATGTAGCTGTCACTATTGATAAATAGTCTAAAATAGCACTAATTGTAGGGACCTAAGTAAAATGTTATCATTTTTGACAAAATAAATATTTTTGTCTTTTCTTAAAGTTTCTTCCTATCAAAATTCTACTATACCAGTCAAACACTAGTGAAAATCATGTGAATGATGCCAAACGACTATTGATGAGCCTATGGATGAGTCAAAACCAGAATTGGCAGAACTTCACCTTAAAGCCAAGAACATGGCTCTTGACAGGGTGTAATGCGGCCACTTCTTTCCAATCTTACCATACTTTAATAATGGTGGAGCTCCTAAAAAAATCCAACACATTTTGATTCCATTATAGTTAAGATAGCTAGTCACTTTTAGCTTATTTTGTTAGGTACAGTACTAAGAACGTGCCAAGGAAAAAACACTTTGTTTTTATATCAAGGTAGTTCAAGTTTTTAATAACTGATTAAAAAGTTAAGGATGCAGAGTAAGTAATGAATGGGTGCTGAAGGAGTGCTAATTGAAACTGATTCCAATAGGTCAATATGAAATAAGCATCTTAAGTTGGTTTGTGCATGTTGAGAGGATGAGAGTGGATCGAATGATGAAGCAAATAAATGAAGGTAAAGTGTGTAGATCAAAAGGAATGGGTAAGTTATGTAAGAAGTGGGTAAATGTTGTTGACGAATGTGTGAATAAGGGAAAAATGTATGACTCGGTGTATGGATGTTGTTGAAATGAAGGGAGTATGCAAGGATAGGGAAGGGCGGAGAAAGTTAGTGAGGATGGATTAAGTACAGAGTTGATGTTTTTTGAGCTAAATGCACACTTTATTTCCTACCCCATAAGGGAATGTCCTGATTAAGTATGTATGTATATAGGCAGAAGATTCTTTTATTGTTTTCATTTAATCTAACTTGTGTTGCCGATTGTTTTATAAACCTAGGATGTGAGTATAGATGAAGTGAGAGAATTCCTTCCAGGACATCAGCCCAGATATGTAGTTTACAGCTACCGTATGGCGCACCAAGATGGAAGAGTGTCCTTCCCAATGTGTTTCATCTATTACACCCCAAGAGGTAGGTTTCAAAGTACAGGTTGAAACTCTTTAGTCTGGAATTCTATGGTCCAGAAAGTGTTGATTCTGCTGCCATTAATTAATTGCCTGTAATTAATATTATCAATCTCTTTCATATATCATTCAAATACTGTGCATATATTTTATATTATATTACACATTTATTGAATATTTTTAAACATTTCTTATTAAACAATTTAAAAGGTTTTTAACAAAATAAGTGTATAATGTCGTTAAATTAATTAGCTATAGCCGCTTGTGTGGTCTCATGGTCTAAGGCGTTACTCTCGCAATGGACTAGACTGCTGATAACGAGAAGATTAAGGTTCGATCTCGGTCGGGTGCACAAAGGGTGGTTTTCCCTAAATGGTACACCACTCCCTTCGTGTAAATGCAGGTGCACTTCCTTTGAATTAAACCTTACTGATCCCTAGCCCATTAGTGTAATTAATACATAGGTGTATAGCCCAAACAGGTAGTAAGACATGATGCTAAAAAAATTTAACTAGACTATTACATTTATCTAATTAATTATGTAAATTTGTGGTACCATCCTCAAAGAATCTGCAACAGGCCATAACACATTTTAACTCACTTGTAGGTAGCTCAAGCTGTTTTACCTAATAACTCTCATCCTTCTTCAAACTTTCCCAGATTCTTTTTTCATAGTTCTGCTCCCTAATCGCCCAGTCTACAAAATAAGATTAGTGATTTTTTTAAGATTGGAGGTGTTTTCTAGAGGAATTATATCTTATTTTCTTTGATTCAGACAGTCAAATAGCGTTGCAGATCATGTATGCTGGCACGAAGCTAGCTCTGCAGAAGGAAGCAGATCTGACTCATGTCTACGATGTACGTGAACTTGATGAACTAACAGAGGAATGGCTACAAGAAAAGTTGGCAAAGTGAAATTATTTGTAAAACTACATGTACGAAACACACCATTTAAAAACATATTAAAAAAAGCTAAGACCAGTGTCTCACGGTCGAATTATTAAGTAAAACAAATGTTTGAATTCAACACGTGCTCAACAAAACTGATTGTGTCACATTTAGGAGGGAAACTATGTATTCGAACCTATTTCAGTCAAGTTAAGTCAAATGTGCCAAATATATATAATTCAATCAGAGACTTTTTTTATAATATATTTTGTTATTCTTGAAGTATAAAAACTTATAACTTAAATATCATCCATAGCTATAAAGATAATGCAGAAGAGTCAGAATACATCCCTCTGAGAAATAAGTTAAATGTTAAAATTATTTTACATCTAAACCATCTTTGTAGTCTAGTGATCCAGAAGTCCAGGGTTCGATCCTCGGCACTTCCAGATTTTTTTTTTTATGAAGCAGTGGGTCAGGAACAAGGTCAAACTCGTCCTCGGGAGAACAAATGAATAATTAAGTAAAAGTTCCAGTCTAGAAAACTGAGATTAACTGGCAGTTTGTTCTGCTTACCACATGAAATCCTCTACCCACAAATGTTGATACTATCATCACTAACAGTGGTGGACGCTTGGTCTGTTTAACTCGCTTGTGGGCTCGCGCCATGGAGTAATATTCTTGTTTACATCAACTAATGTTAACTAAGCATTACAAACCCTTTGTTTTTCCAGGGGGAGGGGGGCTGAGATGGGTGTTGTACCCAATTAAAAAAACTACTAAAACCTAAAAGAAACACCCGCCTCGGTGGCGTAGTTGGCTAACGCGCTTGTCGTGTTGAGCTTGATTGTCGAGGACGGGGAGATCGAGGTTCGAATCTTGGTCGGGTGAACTGGGGGTGGTTTTTCCTAAATGGTTTTCCACTCTTCCTCCACGCAAATGCGGGTTCACTTCCTCTAAATTCAACCCTCCCAATTCCTAATCCATTAGTGTAATTAGTACTTAGGCGTATAACCCTAACGGGTAGTAAGACGCGGTGCTAAATATTATTATTATTATATTACTAAAAGAAACTTGTGTGTTTAAAGTCATTAACATTGGGATGCTCTATAGTTTGGGTGTTATTGCAAAAACTAGGGATGGGTACTTGTACATTTTTAAAATACCTAATTTAATGTTTTTTGTGTGCACCGTATTACTACCTGTTTATACTATTCTAATATTTATACCAAAGATTTAGGGCTGGGGAAATTGGAATTTAGAGAAAATTTACCCATATTTGAATGAAAAGGGGAAAATCATTTAGGAAAAACCACCCTCAGTACACAACATCCAGATCTTCCTCTCATCGGCAGTTCAGTCTATTAGGAGGGTGTCTCCTTAGATCATTTGACCACTAAAGTATTTTTTTTAGTTTTTTAGCATCGCATCATTCTACCTTTTCAGGTTATACACTACTGAAGTAATTGAATATCATCATAATTATTGTACTACAGCAAACATTGTTATATTTTTAATAGGTTAAGTTTCTTCAACAACTTAAGAATTATGGTGACATCAGAATTGAAGAAATAAACATGTGTGGGAAGTTAACCATTTATGTTTTATTTCTTCTTAAGTCAACAACCCGTATATTGGTTTGATGTGATTTATATCCGCCCAGAGCTGAGCATGCATTAATCCTTTTCATCGGTTAGTGCTGCCCACACTATCTGGTATAAATTCTCTGAACTAAGGGAGTTAAGAGAGTATGATGGTACCTTGTGAGCTTCCCCGCTGAATGAGCGGTCTACCGATTTTGACTGGGAAAGGTATTTTCACTTACCTTCCAGGGTTTTTTTACATTCCATAATCAACATGAAACCAACAGCTTTACTTCCTCTTTGAAGGAAGTTGTGATACAGATTTTTATCGCCCAAGAAAAATTCCGTTGACCTCGGGTGGGTTTGAACCCACGAACATCGAGCACATGAACATGAGCTGAGCACTTTTTTACCCCAAGACCACCTAGGTCAAGTATGTTTCACTGTTTATGTGTAATCATTTAGTCACTGGAACGCCTCATTCAAACATTCAGATTTATTATTTCTTAGATTCAGATTTAATATCTAAAATTAAGATTAGGATTATTATAGAAGTGAATTAGACCCTTCTAAAGTAAAAACCAATAATATTTTGGCCTAATATCCAGTTTTACTGATTTTACATTTAAGTATTGATTCTCATCAAATTTAATTAAAATGTCAATTTTATGTGGAAAACTCGTATGCAATAATCAGGGTGAATGAAACCGTGTTGAGTTGCAGCAAAGTAGATAGAAAATCAATGCACATTCTCTGCTCGGCCTTTCGTTGCAATCAATCTTGTTCATGTATATGAATCTTGAACAGGTTTCCAAAATCATATTAAAATAAGTAGTTCCCTCACTATCCCCCTGACCCCCTCATAAAAGATTAAGTTGGTTTTCATTTTTAAAACCCTAAATTTTTACACTGATCCTGATAATAATTAAAGGCCTACAAGCTGAGTAAATTATTTTATATGGCAATGGAATATGTTGTAGCAAAGTTGTTTGGCCCAAACATTTAAGACCCATCTACAGACTCTGTATCTATAAGTCCATGGTTCGTAAGACATCAATGCTACAGTATCAGATTGCTCTCTCTAGAGCCCTGATCTGTATCTGTACTCCGTAAAAGTTGGTCAACACTTTCCAAGGACAAGTTTATACAAATTACCAATCACATTTAAGTAAATATGTGTGCGCACATCCAAATAAAAACACCAATGACACCGAAAGGCTCCATTGAATTATAAGTTTGATAGTTCAAGTCGTGTTATAAATATTATGTATTGTGACTGTACTTAATCTATATTTCAAGTATAACCTGGACATTTTCTCAAAAAGTTGTTTTAGATTATTTCATTGATCAGCTGACTGATTGCCAGCTGCTCCTTATTCTAGACTATTTTCTTTCAAAGTGTATTGATTATCTCATTGGTTGGCACGGTCACATAATTAAGGATACTAACGGTGTAGACACAAATAGAATTTCTGAGGACCACTGACCTATGGATACAGAGTCTGTAGAAGGGGCTTCACAAGGTTTGACTGTGGGACATAATTATATAAAAGCCTAGATAGTTAAGTGAGGTGTTACTTAATTTTCTTACAAATGAACATCTGAAGTACTTTTTGGAAAATACACGTATTTTTGTGGTCAACAATAATATAATTTAATGTATTCATTTTGTTATTATATAGGTATAGTATCTAAGTGATAGTTGCAGATCTCATGAATTGACATAATATATGTGGAACATCTAGTAATTTTTTCTATTATGTCAGATGTCCATTTGTAAGAAAATTGGGGCATATTATTGTTTGAAATTGCTTAGCAAAGCTTGTTGATGTATTACAATGTTGCAGGTGAACGTTTGGATACATTTTTATGGTAGTTTTTGGTGGCTAAGAGGAACTGATTATGTATGTAACCCCTTTTTGGCATGATTTTAAACCTATCCCTCTCCTTCTACAAGCAAAACTTTTCTTGTATCCCACAGAAACCTCACCAATTTTTTGTATTTGTAAATGACATAAGAGAATCTTGCAGCCTTTGCTTGCCACCCAAAACATTCCAACTCCCATCCTTTATGTATTTATTGTTATTTTTTGCAATACACAAATATAAAAAAAATATTATTAACTGTTAGCAAGACTTGTTTTTGAAACCTATTTAAAATCATAAAATTAATATTGTAAATTCTTTATACCTTGTCAACAATTTAGAGTAATCTATTGATTTGTACTCATTTGATAAAACTAAAATAAACTAAAAACCATTTACTTTGTGTGTTCTATTACACCTCATGATCTATAGTCCTAGTTTTTATTTTATGGTGCATGTAATTTTTTTTACATCTTATCTCGGTTAATTTTCAAATAAATTGAAAAATAACACCTGGACACAGGAATCAAACCTGGGACCTTTGGCTTAGCGTCCAAATGCTCTACCACTAAGCTAATCATTGATGTAGTTATTTGTATTTAAATTTATAAGTAAAATATATATATTTTTTTTTGCACCTCAATACACATCTAGGCTATCTGCATTTAATTACTTTAAGTGTTAAGGGTGGGAGAAGTATATTAAAAAGAGGGCAATGTACCCAGATTAGCTTGAAGGTAAAGGGAGAAACTGGGAAAAAATCACTCGGCAGGCCCGGCCATGATACAAACCCCAACCTGACTAGATGAGCTTAACCTCAGTTCATCGAGTTGGGGCTCATAAAGTCTTCAACTACAAATTTTGATCCCTTTAGATGACTGATCGCAAGAATTGTTGCAAGATTGCCGTGTTTGTTGGATGGTGCCGCACTGTGGATAATCCAGTTTCTTACCAAAGTTCATATACGCTTGGAATGTTGCTGGAACTAAGACTCTACAGTTAAAATAAAAACGTTTAAAGAATTTTGTGTTTTGCAAACTTTCACCAGCCTAACCAGCCCTTCCAAAAAATACCTGCTATTTTATAAAGTATAGCCAGATATTCTAAATTTTAATTAACATTCACCCGCTACATTGGCCGAATGGTCAAAAGAGTCATTCTTGTGTTAGACTGGCTGAATGAAGCCTGCGATACCGGGGCTTGAATCCTGGTCAGGTCTACTGAGGCTGGTTTCCCACTCTCCTCCCACACAAATATAGGTACACTTCCTATAGTATACAAACTTTCTCACCCCAAATGCGAGTCGATTACCTCTAAAATGTTTCCTTCCACATCCCTACCTGATTAGAGTAATTATTATATATTCATATGACCTGAACAGGTAATAAGATGCTGTTAAAAAAATAGTGACAAAGCTTGACAAAACAGTGCAACTGGGAAAGACCATCCAAGACATCCCATCAAAATCTACGTCAATTTATCAGACTAACTAATATAAAATTTTATGCTTAGTAAAACTTAAAGGTATGTCGCATGCCTCATAAAAATGTTTTGGTTCCACATGGAGGAACACGTACCACAGTTTAGAAAACAAAGGGAAAATTAAAATTAGGTGGGTTTGCAGAAAGAATGGAAAAAATATTCTCTTTTGTACGTTTATATATTTAGTGGACTATAATTATTTTATAAATACATTTTTTTACACACACAATGTATGTTTTTGTGGACAAATGGGCATACATTGTTCCAACATTATGGTTGTTACATCCATTTGCCAAAGACCATAAATAATACAAACTTTGTGACCATACAACAAAAATTACATTGGCTTTGGAGAGATCTTGACGATGGCGATAAGGTGAGAAAATGTTTTTTCCCCTTTAAATTAAGAGTTTTAGTTTGTGCGTTATAGATAATTTTTTGGTAAGTACTGTATGTTTTTTCATATTGAACTAAGTATTTTAAACATAATTTACATCTTGGCAGTATTTTTATTAGTGAACAGCAATGAATCTTAACTTTGAATCTATTTCACTGATATGTGTATAGATTTAAACTATACACAAACAATTTATACAATCTACAAACTTAGCCTTTACCACGAATTGTCGTGGTTGTTTCATATAGCTCAAGGTGACCAATTACCTCATTGTGTCTTATCATACCCACCATGACAAATTACTTCATTATGTCTTATCATACCCACCATACTTCCTATGTGCGTTTCCACGGTATGTGTAAAAAAACTGGTTCGAATGATCATATTCAAACAAGCATACAAAGTTTACTTTAGTAGGTAGTATGCATTCTGTCATGTAGAATGATTAGTACATAAAATAATGTTCACTTAAATTATTTATTTGAAAAGGTAATTATTTTTCCTAGATTTATTGATCATAGTAAAGTCAAGTGGAGGCCACTGGAATGAAGTTTTTGAGGAGCATGTTAGCTCTCACCAGAAGATATAGGATTAGGAATGAAGATAATGTCTAGAGTTGGGGTACATGAGTTAGTAGAGAAAGTTAGGATGATATGATATGGACACTTATGGAAGGGTAGAGGATTCCAAGAAGATTAATGGATATTAGGTATTAATGGAAGGAAGAGACCACAAGGGAGACCAAGTAAGAGATGGAACAGATAGCAGCAAGTGCGCAAGTGAGAGGAGAAGAGCGGAAGAGAGTGCAGGAGGAAGAATGGTGGAAGGACAGAGGGCGGTGGAGGCATTTTACTAAACAGACCCGGCCACAGGCTGGTAACAGTTCATGATGAGTAAAGTCAAAGGCAAAACTGAATTATCAATAACTAAGATAAGCCTTGTTATTGTGGACTTTGTAAGAAACAAAGAGAAAACATTTTAAGTAGAGACAAGAGGCTCGAAACCTATGGTATTCGAGAGATTTGAGATTTGGATAACCTCGAAAAAGCATCTTGAATACAATAATCAAGTCCTTGAGTTGATATACAAATTTTATCAATTGGTAACAGGAATTAGAGACATGTTTGTAGTTGGAAGATCCATAAAATCTCAAAAATGTATAAAATTGTATTTAAAAAAATTTCTCGCTGTTGTTTACAATGTAATATACATGACAAACAAATTGACATTCATCAGTGGCACCAAGTCCCAAACAACTTTTTTTTTTATTCAATTTTAAATATTTTCCCCTTTAACTAAAATTGTACAGTTTTAAAGATTTGAAATTGAAAATAAAATGTGAGCTTTGGATTTGAACCATCACTACTTTTAAATATAGTGTCTCTAAACCAAACACTTAGACCTTTAAAATAAATTACGAGCCAACCACATAACTGATTAGCCAGGATATTCGACACCAGATAGGTGAAGTTATTTTTAAATTTAAAAATTAGTTAGTATTTTTAAAATTTGTTAAAATGGTTTCAATGGCCTCTAATCCACTGTCTTCTAATGGAAACTGAAGAAAACCGGATAATGGTGTGACACTTGGTTAGAGTTACATTAATTATCCAAGGCTAGACGATATTCATGGGGTGAGACGGGTTCTTGATTCTAGTAAAAATTCAAATCATAGTACAGTCGAACCTGACTAATTCAAAGCTGAAGGGACCACTAGAAAAATTCAAACCATACAAAAATTTGAATTAGGTAAGTTTTTATTTGGGCTGGAAAAATATCTTCAAACATCAATTCAGTGCAATAAAATACAATCGTATATATCATATACGTATCATTGTATTCCTAGTTTTTCCATAGCAATATGTATAGTACAAAATACTGTATTAACAATTTTTCAAAAAAGCTAGAAATTATTGATTGTTTTTTAGAGTTAATAATTTGAGTTGGAGTAAGCTCTTCAAGTTTATTGATCGCATGGAAAATAGTGGTTCTTACATTATGTTGTCCCTCAAAAAACCATCTCAACTATTCGATGTGGTCCATGGCCTGTGTAGATGTTGGGATTGGCTTCTCTGGAAGTTTAGTCTGTTCCCCTTCTTCATCTGAAGAACTGTCTTTTATATAGTTCATAACATCTGTCAAAATTTCTGCATTTCTAAGTTCACCGCAAATTGCTAAGTTCTTGTCCAAGTTCACAGAGAGAGACTATTGTCCGAGCAGCAACAGTCAAGTAGTAAAAGTGTTTCCTACGTGAGATTTCAGGCTGTTTTTCGGCATCTTCGAGGCAATTTTACTTAGAACTAAACAAAATAAGTTCGAATTAAGTGTGATTGTTTTAATAGAAGTTTCAAGGGACCAAGGGAAAAGTTCGAATTAAACATGAATTCAAATTATCCAAGTTCGACTGTATTTTTTTTTAAAGAAGTTTTAACTGATTTTGAGGACCTATTTTTGAACAGTTTATTTTTTTAACACATTTAAAAACAAGTTGATTTTACAAACCAAATAAAAATAATTACATACAGACAATTTACATTCGAATATAGGCGTTTCACCTATAGCTACCCGTTAAAAGTTTACATACAGTAAGAATAATGTGTTCATGTAACATGTAAATATGTTTAACTAGCAATACAATATATTTACACAATACTTTGGTACAAATGTCATATAGGCCTATAAAACTATAGCTTAAAACATATTTTTTTGAACATACATAATCACATCCCCATACAAGGTAGGCAATAAAACTGTGCATTAGCTCAAAAAAACAACTATTTTGAATAAACCGCTTACAAACATTTTTAAGATTTTGCCAAGCGGTCAGTTGATTAATAATTTTAAATTTTACACTTTATTGTAGAAACTCATTTGAGAGCAATTCTTAGTTTTTAAAAAAACATACTATTGGTTGTGTATACAATGCATCTGACTATACCCTGATTTTGGTAGGAAGAACAATATCTGGAAGTTATTATAACCATTTTAATATATTCATGCATCAAGTCATGTTATTTGCAGCTGTCACTTTTTAAGGTTTGAATACCTATAAAATAACACAAATAATATTGTAAAATTTTATCAGTGTTAGCCACAAAGAAATATGTTTCAATTTTCTAAACAGGTCTTTCAACCAAAATCTGGGTACAACCTGTTTGGGCTATCTGCATATTTACACTAATTGGTCAGGACTGAAGAAAGTAGAATTTAAAGGAAATGCACTCGCATTTGCAGTAAAGGAGTGCTACCCCCAAAGCATGTAACTAGTTAAGATCTAGCATATGTGTGAATACGAGAGCTTCAGAAAAGAATCATTGGTATTGTATCGGTTCATACTCTGACATATCGTACGCAGTGTAGCAATTATATTTATTTTAAATTTTTAATTAAATTAAATAAACTTGCATTCATGGTCGAGTAATCTTAACAGGTCACTCTCGTCTTGTATTAGGCTGGATTTTCAGTGATGAGAAGGTGTACCAAGGGTGTTTATTTACCCTATGTGGTTTCACACTCTCCTCTACACAAATGTGAGTACATTTCCACTAAAATTCTACCTTAATCATACTATTGCATTAGCATAGTTAATATATGCATATAGCTCGAACAGGTACCAAAATGCAATGAAAAAAATAACAAGTGTTAGCTATAATGTTTCATAATAATAACTTGACATTATTATAGTATAACTATTCTCTGTTACTCACTTTATGATTGTGTATTCATAATGTTAAGTTTGAATTATGAATAGAAGAATTTGAAACTAAGCGTGAAACATGTTCGTTGCACATTACAATGTATTAATACTTTGTTTATGAACCAAGCTTTAGAGAATGAATAAAATTACTACTTTTTAAAAACACTCAACATAAGTTGTCAAATACATTAATCAATATTAGAGAGAGTTGTTTTAATGTACATAAATCAAATGAACACATTAAAAATATTTGTATGTACAGTCAGTACTCTAATGTTACAGTTTACATGAAATTGGGTTCATCAGTGTACAGTAGGTGGTGGTATACAATGAAGGCTGCACACTGGATAGCATTGCTGAGGGAATTGCATGGTTACTAATGGGGAAAGAGCGTTGTCATTTTCTCATTTTTGTGTGGTCAAACTCCCCTCAAATATAAAATTAATTTTGTAATGTTGTTATGTCAAGGTTGCCATTAGCTCCTTCTTACCCTAGCACACGACTTCCCGACATAACTGAGCGCGAAAGGATTTGGCAACAGTTAACCGAGAGAGAGAGAGAGAGAGAGAGAGCTAAAATAAAGCTTTCTCCATAAAACCTGTTGTTCCCCCAGCAACGTATTGGGTGTAGGCAGAATAAGATTTAAAACCAGAGGAAGCCAAGAAAATGTGTGGTATTAATAATGCCTCTACAAGCAATTAGGAGTTTTTTTATCAATGAATAATGGGCTGTTATTTAAATAATGTAATCAGCCTGACAAACATGTATCAAAGCTATCATTTCTGTGATTTTTTTTTTCTCCAAAGATTAGTGGTCAGGGCACTTTAATACATGTACCGATATAACTTTTGAATGTCAAGTCTTAACTGTGGTGTTAAAATGAATTGTTTCCTGAAAAAGGGACCAGGAAGACGACAAATGATTGATAACCTCAAACAGATAAAGGCGATGAAGTTTCAGGATAGTAAAATGGAAGCTGCTGATAAGACATGTTGGGAGGACTCAATTTGGACAAAGCAATGGACTTATTGAAAGACTTTATGGCGTCAGCCCGCAATCGAGCCATACTGAATGAGTGGCCGCCATCTACTGGCGAAGATAATGCCAGCTTGTACGGATAGATGGTGTCAAGTGACCATCAATCTCAGTTTTCTCGACTAGAGTCACCACTTTTTCATTCAAGTAAATCTACATTTGTCTAACATTTGATATATTAACTAAAGTGACCAGTATTTTAGCTTTACTTCATGAATTAAGTTTTTAATTAGAATTACTTACAGATTGGGGGAAGCCAATGTCACCAATTGTTCTGTTGTAATTACAGCAGAAACGTCAGAAGTTATTTACTCAACGGAGCTTAACCCTTTTAGTGCCATGAGCCGATCTGATCGGCTCCGCGTTAAAAGTGCCAGAGCCGATAAGGTCGGCTTTCTAGATTTGCGCTAGTTCTCACTTTACCTGATAGATAGTGTAGTATTGTCATATATCACTGGAATAAGAACATTTCCCTCTATTATTTTATATAAAGTTGGCAACAAATATCACCGTAAATAGTTATTATTGGAACTGGGAGTTTAGTACATTTACAATGGTGGACGGTCACGTACTCAAGGTGCTAAGTGCAACGCTGGTTTACATATGAGCTGCATGGAAAAACATAAGTGTAACTAACATTCATACTGATGTAAATAGTTTTGTAAACAGTTTTCAAATGTACGGGTTGTATTGTTTTGAGTTTAGGAAAATATACTATTTAGATTTTCATGTTGTCATGTGAATGAAAAAATTTCTTTACCAATGTAAGTAAATAGGTGTAGTAACTTTATAAATATATAAGTTATAATATTTTTAAAAAATTTAAATTATTCATTATAAAAGGTGTTTAGAAAAACCCATTCATTATGAGTAGGCCTAAATATTTATTCATGAGGTAAGCAATATAATAAATCTTGCTGTAAGGTAAGCAATAACGGCCCAAAAATATCTAATGTAAGATATCAAATACATTTTTTTATAATTCCTATTTATAATCATATATATTCAAAACTTTATTTTCTTGTATAAAACTAAATGCATTACAACAAAATAATAGTGAACTGTATGATATCTTTAAAATATGTTAGTTAGCCTTAGTTTTGAAAAATAATTAAAAAAAAATTAAATAGCATTAATTTAATTAATAAGGAACAGTACAAGCGGATTAAAATGATAGAAAAATCAAAATAATCATGTCATATATAAAGGTTTGGCGAATTTTCTTGCAAACCATTAAAAAAACGCGGGAATAGCTGTGGCATTCTTCGCACACAAAACCTAACAGACCTCAGGCACTCTTTGCGCGCAAATTCTGGAATAGACTTGGCATTAAAGGGGTTAATTCCGAAAAACATTAATTTCAATTCAAACACCAGCCACAAAAGTCTTCAAAATAAATGTGTATATTCTTAACCAACCCTTTTATTAATTTCCATTGATAGTGGGTATGGCTAGTACAGTTTTGTTTGTTAAGAACGTTCATCATAACAGGCCAAAATCAGCTTCCAACTCGCGTGAGGTATGGGAGTAAAAGGGAAAAGAAAACACCTACGATATGTCAAAAATGTGTGCAGTGCATTCGTATTTGAATGATTACTTGAAATTTCCAGCGGTGCCGATGGGGGACAATGCGACAAAGTTTCTTGTTAATAACTACAGTATGAGCCTATTATGACAGAATGAAGATTTGTGCGCATTGCTTATCTGTGATGCCATTCTAAAATGTTCTTTTCAATGCAGTTTTTATCCAAATATAATTTAATATTTCAACAATGTTCTGTATTAGGAATATCTATTAACTCTTTATCTCCATTAATATTTAATCAGAAATGATCCAAGTGTAATAGTATTCGTGTAAATTTACGATTTTGAGCCGACTGTATCACAGAGTTGACGGGCATGTGATGTAAGCTTTTAATACAATCAATATTTTTCTCTTACAGATTGGCCAAACCCAGTTTAAGGGAAAAAATATGGCTAAGAAAATAAAAAAAAACACTGTTTGGAAGTAGTGATGCCAGCAATTAAAAAATCAAAGCTGTAAGTCACATTGAATAAAACCTGCTGAACTTGTCTATATTTATGTTTAAGATTATTTTTTTTACTACCGCATCTTACCATCAGATCGGGTAAATCTTTAGTAAGTGTACCCGTATTTGCTTGGAGGGAGAGTTGAAAACCATTTAGGAAAAAAACCACCCTTAGTACAACACACCGGGATCCAACCCCCGATCTCCATGTCTTCTGTGGTCTATAGTATATTGCGAGATTGATGCCTTAGACCAACTAAGTGGATGATGTTGAAAGTTATTTGAGAGTTAATGTTGCTAAATATGACAGGGGAGTTCACCAATTTCTTACTCATTTAAGACAAGTCCACAAGCGTATTTAACAAGCACTGAACATGATTCTTAATCCTTCTGAGAAATATGAGTGGTTTTGGTATTTATGAGATTACCAGGCTCGCTACAAAACATCTATTATAAAATTTGCAAGTTTTCCAGACAACGTATTTCAAGATTTCTTATCTATTTTTTCTTCTCGTTTTCCTTAGTGAATTAATATTTTTCCGTTTATTTCATTGCTTAATGACACATTTAAAAAAATGCTAACTAAACTAATTCAATTTCCACATTTGTCAACATTTTTAAATGTGATTTTGAAAAACAAGCACTTTACAACCATTTAATGCTATAATGTCATATATAGGTAATGAATTTTGTCCGCATGCAAGAAACAAATTCTTTTACGTTTTATTTTCATATTTAGGTGTGAAATTAATGTTTTTTAAACAAAGTACTTAAATTCCCTGACATTTCCAGGTTTTTCTTGTTTACCCTGCATTTGGCCACCATGATTACTTAAATTAAAAATGCATCTAAAATTTCCAAGATTATTTGTTCTTGACAAATGTGCTTCAAGGTGTCTTAATTATTTTGAGTGTCTGAATACACTGTGGGTTCCCAAGGTCTTAAGATAAACTAAGACCTGCTTCAGTGGCCGCACCGGCACCGGTGTCTAAGACGTCAAGTTTGTTGACTGTTCTGCAGATGACAGGGAGATTGGGGTTCGAATCCAAGTCTGGTGTACCGAGGGTGGTTTTTCTAAATGGTTTTCTACTCTCCCTCCACAAAAATGCTGGTGCACTTCCACTAAATTCAACCTTCCTCATTAGAGTAATTAGTACACATGAATATAATAACCTGAACAGATAATACGATGCGATGCTAAAAAAAAAAAAAAAAAAAAAAAA
>CABFWB010004057.1:52847-66260 GCA_902151455.1 Timema bartmani
ACACTCTTAGTGAACTATTGTTGTGTGGATTAATGTGAGAGGCTCACAATAGATTGTGTCTGTGATAGTAAGATAAAGGTTCGAATCTTGGTCGTATGCTATGGTGGGAAAAGGACAGGGGGAGATGGTTTCAGCATGAGATTTATGTGGGTTTTTTTTGTCTCCCTCCCTTACATATAAATGTGGTTACATTTCCTGGTACTTACTCTCATTAACCACATCCCAGGTGATCAATCTAATAAATAACTCTTGTGGTAAAACATGCCAAATAAATATTTAATAAACTATATATCGCCCGTAATCTGTTTTTTTAACATGTGAAGATTAGGAAACTTTATGCGCAGCAGGATTTCAATTCAAGTCTCTCAGATTACAATAGTATATGACATAACATCTTGGTAATCTTGCTCACAGCATGTACAGCACCCATCTAGTTAATATATAGTATAAATAAACTATTACAATTAGTTTTATTGAACACACATTTATAGCTTTTCTAGTAGAGAGGTAAAAACCATCTATTAAGTACAGATTCTTGCCCCACGCCTTGATCTTTGAGGGGATCAACAGCTTAGACACTGTCACACAATCTTGTTCGGTCGTCCGTCTTGCTTCCCGGTGGATAGGGGCAGGTTCTTTTTTTATTGCGGCAGTGGAAGGGAGGGCTGCCCAGTATGGCAAAACCTTGAGGCTAGAGTTTTCCTTTACGTTGATATCAAGGAGTATATCATTCTGTAAATGAAAATAAAACAAATTAGATTTAACAATTATTTAACTTGGTATAACACTTTGTATGGTTAGAAAAAGAACCAAGCACTCTTGAAAGTGAAGGAAACATTTACTTTTTGATCATCTTGTTTGGTGGTACCTAAATATATTTAGTTATAAAATAATTAGGGGTGTGCAAGTTCCGAGTCGATTTTTAGTAGTTGCTCAAACTTGACTCAAAGATTTTTACAAAAATTAAATAATTTGAGTAAGTGCTCAGAATTTCGGTTCTTTTTCTCAAAAATTCATAGTTTTATTATTTTTATTCAATTTTAAGATAGGAAATAATTTGCCATCCTCAATATTTCTTTTGTCCATTTAAAACAAAAATTGTACAATTATATTAAATTTATTCAAAAATCTGAATTTGTGTGATCATAAGATCAGGACATGGAAGCTAAAGGAGTGGACTGGAGACGTGTGGCTGAGGGAGAAGTTTGGAAAGCTCGACAGGAATGGAAGAGGATGTGCCAGACGACTCGCAGAGGCGGAAACGTCGAATGACGATGATGACGATTTTTTTAACAAAATAAGATTATTCTTAAAAAATTTGTTTGAACTTATTTATGGTTTATGAACGGATCTATTATAGAAATTCAACTTGAAATACTGATTGTACAAATATTACTCTATATTACTCAAACTTACTCGATATTTTCATTTACGCTAGACTCTAACTCCACTTGAAGTGAAAAATGCCTACTTGCACTCCCCTATGAATAATAATTACATTTTTTTTATAATTGGTGGAATTATAGCTTAATTCTTTCACTATAAAATTAATATGCATGTGTGTGTGTGCGTGTGTGTCTACCATTATGTATACATCCTTAAGAGGAACTGTCTTCTGCATAGTGCACATCGTCATAGAAGGCAAGGTTGAGGGAAAGAGGAGCTTAGGAAAAGGAGGATCCAAATATTGGATGACTTGAAGGAAAGAAGAAAATTCTGTGGAGTAGAAGGAAAAGGCAAAGGAAAGAGCACATTGGCGGACTAAGTTCACTGACAAAAGTAATGGACCTGTTGTAAGACTAATTATAATCAATCATAATAATAATAACAGTAAATAACAATAATAAATAATAATAATAATAATAATAATACATGTCTTGGTATGGGCCTACCTGATTGGTTTATATGCATACATACTAATTTATGATAGTGTATTAGGGATGAGGAAATTGAAATTAGAGGAAGTGTACCCACATTTTTGTGGAGTGAGAGGGAAGAACCANATTTGAACCCTGATCTCCCTGCCAGTAAGTCCAGTCAGTTGCGAGACCAAGCGGCCAGTAAAGTGGGTTTGATATATTCAATTAAGTAAATGTGTCTGGGTTCTGGTTTTTAAGTCTGTCCTATGGTTATGTTGGCTAAAACCACCAATAAATAGCATAAGAGCCCTAAAATAAATTCCAATCAAAAATGTCTTTTAAATTTTTTCATAATCCCGAACCCGATAAATTCTTGATTCCTCAAATCTCCTTAAAAGGATTTGAAGGTCCCGTCCCTAATTTTTGGTTGTAAAATAATTTATACCATAACTATCAGTGGGTTATACCAATTAAATTGAAAAATCACACCTGGTCAGGGCAATTGAACTTGGGACTGACTTTTGGCTTAGTATGCCAGTGCTCTAACCACTGAGCTATCCAGGAGTCATCCTGTGACCAGGGTCATTCTATACTCATATTTGAAGGCAGAGTCTGTGATGGATGTGTGTCATAGTAATTAACAAGTATGATAGCAGTAATCAATCATGACATGCGCATTTGTACAATTAGCATAGCAGCATAAAGCCCTCCCAAGTCGAAGGTGGCTGCGTTATCTGACATCTTGCGATATAATAATACCAATAATAATACTAAGCACAGTGTCTTACTACCCGTTCAGGCTTTACACTTAAGTACTATTTACACTAATGGGTTAGTAATTGGGAAGGTTGAATATAGAGGAAGTGAACCCACATTTCTGTAGAGGTAGAGTGGAAAACCATTCAGGAAAAACCACCCCCAGTTCACCCAAGCAAGATTCGAACCTCAATCTTCCCTTCCTCGACAGTCTAGTTCAACACGAAGCAAGTGTGTTAGCTAACTATGCCACCGAGGCAGGCATCTTCTTGCAATATAAATTGATCACTCATATGTAGCTGACTATTTCCACACATCCATCACAGACTTTATCTTTAAATATGTGTGAAGAATGACCCTGGGCAAGAGACAATTCTTGGATAGCTCAGTGTTAGAGCATTGGCGTACTAAATCAAAAGTTCCGGGTTCAATTCCCATTTCCAAATGTCATTTTCCAATTTAATGAATATATTTATATACAGCTATTACCATACTTAACAATTATAATAGCTTGGCTATTTAACCCCTTATCAATAGGTAAGTTAACCTTTCATGTTCTGATATATAAATTGTTTTCTTCCAATACCGCTTACAAGGTCAACTCTATTGGTCGTTGTATCTATAGAGCACATTTTATATTTATCAAATTAGATTTTAATGTCAAAATTGTAATAAATATATTAACCTACTTTGTAATTTACATACTAGTCCCAAAACAAAATCATTGTACCATTTTATCACGAGTTATGATGAAATAAATAAGTCGAAAAAATATATTAGGGGACTACCAATAGTACTAGATATTTAAAATATGACTTTGCTAGGTTTTCTCACAGCCAAGCAACTTTCACAAATTTACTCTACACAACGAAAGATTAGAAATGAACTTACCCATACAGGTAATAGAAGAAGGAAAGCAAGTAAAAGGCTAATTTAATCCAACCTTCGCGCTGACATTTTGTTAAAACATCAGAGTTCATAATACTGGTTGGGTCGTACAGACCAGGACCCGTCATTACTGGTCGTGTCCGGTATCTAAAAACATACAATACAAACCATGGGTAGTTAAACAAACCAAACTTAAAAAATAGGCCTATCAAGGGATGTTACATTTAATTAGGATACAGTATTTTGTCACATAGTCAGACATACTTGTGGAAAAAAATATTCCCTATTTCTTATGGTTCAATATAACCTTTATTTTTTATAACACATATATACTATTATGATATGGGAATTTTTTGTGATATTTGCCCTGTGATTGAGCACTAATTATTATGATATCAGATTTTATTGATGATTATGCGGGTGTGGACCCGTGCATGCCTTACGGTGAGCAGTAAGTATAGCAATATCAGGTTTTATGATGATGACGACGTGTGTGTGCCCTACTACGCACTTATCACATGGTTATGTGATCTGATTATATGTGATATTTATTCTTATGAAATGAGCAAGACTTCTGATGTGGTATACGATTTATTTAAATGATTACACCATCGGTACTGAGGATATGATATAAAATGACACAGTTTTTGTTAAATTACAGATTTTTTTGGTGATATTACATGTTCCATGTTCTGAGTACTGTTTGGATTACTATGTTAGTGTGTACTCTGTACTGAATATCAATATATTACTCTTACCACCACTGTCATATTACTATTCTTTGTAATGTGATATTATTCTAGAATTATGTTACTGACACTGTGTGGATTCATACGCACAAGCTGCTTATTTATGACCCACCCCTTGCCTCTTGGACCCCTTGTCACCAGTGTTAATACTAACTAATAGGAGAACTCCTGGCAGCCTGATGTTGTGAAGGCTGGCTTCCTATTGGGTAAAGGGAGCCAGCATTTCACATGATCTTTTAATACAACGGAGTTGGTCTTTTAAAGAAAAAAAAAGTTTTAAAGCGTAATACATTGAAATTACTTCTGAAAGCATGTGATTCTCCATGGATGAAGTATTAAAAGGAAACTTTATATACAGTTCTTTAAAGAAAAATATTTCATCCATGAGTTTTTTAATATACGAGAGGGGTCCAAAACAATATCATTACAATACTCTACATGTGTTACAACTACCGGGATATTTAGGCTACTTGTGTTTTTACAGTATGTAGGCCTGGTTTAGGCCTACACAAAATTGTATACGTATACAGTCTAATTGTCATACCTGGTAAGAAATTTTTATGAAGTACAAACTTTTCTTGTGGGAATTACTATTTTATTAGTAGGCCTATTGATAATATCTATCAAAAGTGACAGCTGCAGATCACATAACCTGACGTATAAATACTGGTATGTAAAAGTATTTCTCATGACCTAACGTATAAATACTGGTATGTAAAAGTATTTCTAAGTTAGGTAGTAACTTTACTAGCACCCATTTTGGTGGTCGAAAAGTAATTCCTAATGCGATAGACTGGACTGTCAATGATGGGGAAATAGAGTTTGAATCCCAGTTGGCTGTATTGACAGGCATTTTTTTCCAAAATGGTTTCGCACTCTGGCTCCACACAAATGTGGATACAATTCCTCCAACTTAGACCTTCTTTATCTCTTGTAGCATAATTAGTAGGCCTACATATGCGTGTAAACTGTACAGGTGGTAAGACGCAGTTAGGCCAACAAAAAAAACTTTATTAGCTAGCTTTTATTAGTTAAGTCCCTTCCTATAAAAATATAACCATAACATTTAGGGGTGTGTGAGATCAATTTTTTTTTTCATTTGAGACGAGACTCAACGATCGAGATGAAATTGGAAACAAGAATTTTAGAATCCCTTACTTCGGGACAAGAACGGAAATTTAAAATGTATAATTAATTATTTCTAATACTATCTTAAAACACTGTGCAATATGTCATTTGTATATGAATACCTGATTTAAGTATAAACTAAATCAACTTACCAAAATAAATACCTATCACACATCAAATAATAAAGCAAACATAAAAATGTGTCAAATTAGGTACCCAATGTTTTCTATATATTCTGGAATAAAAGAACAATTCCCAAAAGTTTCAAGATTATAGCATCTTTGTCCCAACAATCGGATCGGGAACGAGAAATCATTTTTCCCGAGGGAATCCCGCACACCCCTAGTAACATTATAATATAGTGCTCACCTGTTTATATGGTACGCTATAAGCGGAATGTTCACACACAATGAAAACCATTCTCCCGAGAAGAGAAACAAAAGATTGAAAAGGAGGTGCAGCAAGTATTCTGGCAACACCAACTAAAAATAGATAAATAGTCATATTTTAAGAAAATTAGTGGGCCTACATAAAATGTTATATAGGCCCTAGTGGAAATTTGAGTTTTAAGTACATAACTTATGTATATTTAATGTAGGCTTCTATGTAGGCCTAAATTTCTATAGCTAAATAAATGCCAAATACATGCCAAATATGCTACAAATTTAAAATGAATTGTTTCATGAAACTTAGGGCTGTGTTTTGAAAGTGCAAAATCATAAAATACAGGTCTAAGCTTAGAATAATTGGTAAGAACATGTGTGTAGCTCTAGTGACATTGTTAAGCTCTTAATTAGTTTTTCATAACCTCCAACTAACAACTAAATGGGTAGGTGGATTTTGATGTGCAATGGGCTAAGGCCTCTTAAACAGAGTCCGTAAGCTTCACATTTGTACAGACCTTAAGTCCTTAATGGTCCTTAGAAATGAAAATTGCGTCTACAATGTTTGTATCCTTAATCACATGACCGTTCCAACCAATGCGAAAGTTAGATACTTTGCCTATGTCTATTTAAACTCTTTGAAAGAAAAATGTCTAGAGCCAGACGCAAAAAGATGTGATCTGTAGAGCAAGAGGTTATTAAGAATACTATTGGAAAGCTTAAACTACCAAAGTTATGTAACTATTTCTGAGATGCCACACTTCCCGGGATTATAAGCTTTTCAGAAAAATATTTCTGAAATAGCTCTGTGTGAAGAACTATCATTTCATTTCGAATATGTTTCAATAGCAAAGGATCCTTTCACAGCCATTGGTGCTTTAATCTCGATATGCGCGTATATATTTACTATGCTGTGGTTGGTAGTCCTTAGTAGTCCATATCGACTAATCTTTAAAAAGTTAAAGTTGATCCAAAGTCTATAGAGTGGTACGCACCAGTACTAAGGACTTAAGGATCAGAACACTCTAGACAAAGCCATTTGTTACTGTGGAGTTGATATCCTAAGGATCACTAGCCATCTTACAGATACGGAGTCTGTAGATAGGGTTTATCTAGTAATGCTAATAGTAAGGCTTGCCAACTATACAACATGCAATTCCAGGAGATTGTAGATTGCTACCGAGATATATTTAGATTATTTAAAGTAAAAGATAAGTTTCTCTTCGCCAAGCAGCTGGGGGTAGAATGTTTTCTATAATACTGCTAGCCTTAGATCTACCACATGACTTTTTTTTAATTAGAGTGATTAAATATAACACTAGTCAATTTATTAGAGCAATCTTTGCTGTCGTAACTTAGATGGTGTTTAACAGTATGATTTGTTTCAGTTACCTCTGCGGCAGTAGTTAAACAGTCGTTATTAAATGCTGAGTAATACTTTGTTTTCTTCTCACCTGACATTTTCACAAATTCTAGTGGTTAATAATATTGAATGTCCATTCAAATTTATATAGGCTATTTACTTAGTGCATGAAATATTTTTTTTGAAATAAAGTGAAACTAACATAAATAACTTAGTGCAAAGCAATCAACTCTATGCTCGACATAAAACTAATAAGTAACCAAAAGGTAAATGAAAAAAGTAAGGAGCTATCAGATACCTGTATACCCTGATGTTTAATTGAAGAACAGTATAGAAAATTCAAACATATTTCTTTACGGCGAACACGATGACATTTTACTATATTATTTGTGTAATTTTATATGTATTAATAATATCTATCAAAAGTAACATCTGCAGATAACATAACTTTATGTATGAATATATTAAAATTGTTTTAGTAACTTTAATAACTAACTTCTATTGTTCTTCCTAACAAAATCATACTATAGCAGCGTCAAGGGAGATGGTCAGGGTAATGTTGTGTTGCCAAATGCCTGTGGTATTTGTAAACATTAAATATTGAAAATGTCAATATTTATTCGTTAGTAAGTAGGTAGTATATTAATTTGAGTTTGTCAAAACAATCGAATTAAATAATGTAGGTACAATAAATTTAACCTTTAACAATGTAAATTGAGATTTTTGGTGTTTATTGTGAAATCCGGGAGATATATAACTCCCGGATAGGGATTTCCGGGAGAGGGGAGAATAGTCAAGACTCCGGGAGACTTCCACCCAATCCGGGAGGGTTGGGAAGTCTAGTGACAGTACCTTGACAAACATATATAGAGGCCTAGTCTAAATTAGAAACTAGACATTTGTTTATCTGCAGTTTATAAAATTAGAATACTTACCGGATTTAAACTGTTACATTGATCGATAGGATTTTTATAGTCTGTTTTCAATTCATCAAATGCAATGACCTGAAAGAAAAAAAAAAGAAATTGATTGTATAATATTGAATAAATACAACCAAAAACTAAACAAATAAATACTAAATAGTTAATTTAAAAGGCTTAAAAATAGGTTTGTATCATAATAGAAGACTTACATGAAATATAGCGAAAAATATTAAAAATGCATCAACAATTAATGCAATAATATAAGAAAATGCAGGAAAATTAAAAGACATTATATAGTTAATAGTTTCAAAAATCCAACGAGAAGTGCGAATGTATACTTATGCAGTATCACTTTATATAAGTGTCGCCACACTATTTAATGGCCAAATAAAGTTTCAAAATGGGAATGTTTACGCAAAGCTTTGCGAATAAAGCAGCCTTTTCAAGTCCAAGGTTTATCTATTAATCACATATTTGGTCATGGCAGCCATTATGGTGAGGGATACTTATTTAAAAAGGTTTAGAATTATTTGAGATAGTATTTAACGTGCACTCTGTGTTGAGAAAAATTGGCGTGCCTATTAAACTATTATTATAAATGTTTACATATGCATAGCGCTCCTAGTAGTGATGGGTCGCTCGTGAGCGAGTCATTCAAATTGAACGACTCTTGAATGAGAGCTGTGAACGAACGACTCTTGCTTCGCGAGCGAGTCATTCATGCCGCCATTATACACTACATTAGAAAGAGTCAAGAGTGTTTGTCATTCATGACTCTTCTGTCATTCTTCGTTACTACGAAAAAAATCTAATATAAAGGCTTACTACCGTTACTAGATAGCAGCACTGTCAACAATATTAAACTAGCTATTTTTAACATCAACAGACATAATTCTGTGAATTAGACTCTAAAGGCTATATGCTAAGGTTAATTACTATAAGTAATATGCGTAAGTAATAAAATTAAAGAATCAAACGCAATAGGCTTCGGATAAATCACACAGAGATCTTAATTCGTTCATAAGTTGAAAGGGAAGGGACAGATTTGCACGCTCGGAACGGGAATTGTGATAACTATTTAGCGTTCGCTCATCAAGTTAGGGTGGGAAGGGGTGAAGGGATTGGGAGCGAGCGAGCCATGCGGTGAACGATATGACTCCTATGAACAACTCTCCATGAACGACTCTCTCGAGTGAGCGAGCTTATGTGAGCTAGCTCGCGTCAACGAGCTGGTTCGACCCATCACTAGCTCCTAGTGGATTTGTAGGGCTGCTTAGCAAATATAATTAATAACTCTGTGTGTGTAACCTCTTTGCTCATGCTAGGTAGGTACTTTTTTTTTTTTGGTCAATTGTTGCTTTGCCATGTTTTTATCTTGGTTAATTTNTTTTTTTTTTTTGGTCAATTGTTGCTTTGCCATGTTTTTATCTTGGTTAATTTGTATGGTTAGTAAAATGTTACCAATTCCATTTTGACTACTAGTGTGTTCATTGAATGTGTAATAACTCAACACTCTGAACTAAAATCTAGAACAGACATAACATTCAGCCCCCGGTCGTTAATACATCACTGTAAAAGGGGAAACCCACATTTAACTAATGATGGGTTTTCCTCAATCATGACGGGGATCGAACCCAGGACCCTTAGCTCAATAGGAAGACACGCTAGCAACTGAGATATGGCTTCGGATCATATTGTTCTATTTTCTGATATTGTGTATTAGGCTATATTTTATCAGAATCCTCCAAATACAAGTGAAAAAATTAATGTTTCATAGATCACTATTAAAACTTGTTCTGTTTAAAAATAATGAAAGGGTTTTCACTTTTCCCCCTTTTGTAATCTCTGCCTGCCCATATGGAAACGTTATTATGTCAGAAGATACTAGGTTAACCTTGGTTGAAGTTAATTACCTTTAGTTTGTCTATGGTGAAGCGATACCTCTCATCGGGACAAATGAGTAGTTGGAGGAGCTTAGTAGGCTTTCCCAGATATTTCACGGTCGCTGTTTGGAGGAGCTGCAACGTACTGGACAAGTAAGAAAAAAAGGAGGGTAGAAAGTTATATCGTACTGTCACTACCACACGTCCTACCAATGCAGCACTGGGGCCATGGGGCACCTTTAAATTTCTCTCATGGCTTCTCAAAGAGAACCCCGCTTAGACTTCACAAAATTACGTTTGGTACTGTTTTAAATCTTGGTATTTAAAAGAGAGACAAAACTAGTAATTGCCACTTGTAAAACCTGTAAAACTGCATCAGCCCTTACTTAAGCTGTGTCTATACTTTGGCATAAACATCCACATAACATAACATTACGCTACGCTGGGTGTACCAAAATTACTAGAATCAGTAAATTATTAAAATGATTCAAGCAAATATTCACAAAGCTATTAAATAATAACTACCATCAAATTTAAGGAGGTTAGTAGTACCATTTTTTTTTAGATATTTGGTTGGAGTTCCCCCTTAAAGACACGGACAGTTGTGCATTTCGGCCCAACAGACGCGTGGTTTTTGTTATGATCAAATTTCTAAATCCTTTATTTTATGGAGCCATGATTACTTCAGATCCTTGATCTCTATACTATACTGGATATACATAAACAAACCCCTTGCAACGGACCAAATCGTGACCCTAAAGTTTGTCGTCTGCTTTCTTGCGAGGGGACAGATTTAACGGTTTCAATGTTCTTGTGTAAAAACGTGTGTCTGGGGAGTAAAGTCTGTTTTTAAAAATATTGTGAAGTATTATACTTGACTGAAGACACATTTACATTAAAAGATATACAATTCAGTTTTAAAGGTAATGTTGTACAAATAGAATAAAATAATAAAATATTTTATATATTCAAATAAGTAGCTAACACCAACGTGGTTTACATTCTTCCAAAACTACAATATATTTAAAATTGGTTATTAGCTTATACTATAATGGTTTCAAAGACAATATTATATTTAAAGTCCGATGACTAAAATAAAAAAAGGTAGCTTCAAACTTAATTACATTCGTTTGAATGACACACTTTGTGTAGTAGCTTTGCATTCAAATTATCATTTAGGTTATAGGGCTTGTATGATGTATTACTATACTACAATATACTTATTTAAAGTTGGTTCTCAGCTTGTATATTGATTTCAGAAACCATATTATATTTAATGTTCGATGACTACTAAATAAGGTCAATAAAAACCTGATTACTTTTGTTCGAATGCCAAATTTTGTGTAGAAGTCTTACGTTCAAACGATCATTTAGCTTATAGGCTTGTATGAAGTATTAATATTTTTAACTAATTCAACTTATTTAGAGAAACAATTCATAAGTGTTGAACTTAGATATACTCTTCAAACCTTTTATTAACCCATTTATTTCATTTAATTAATCATACATTGATATATCTTACATAGTCATAAAAATTAGCGAGTAATGTCAAAATGCCACAGTTCCTTGTATGTGTGTAGGAGAGAAGGAGATACCTGAAAGTTTCCTTCTTTCCTACACAATGGTGTGTAGACGACAGCTCGAAAATTTTAGCTGCAGATGTCCATTCAGTTATATTATAAAGATCAATGCTTCAGATTGGTTGACTAACTTTATAAATCAAGACAAATATTCGTAAACAAAAGAAAGGACAATAGTTACCTGTTTACTTAAGTTTTCGAAGAGATGAATAAATGTAAATTATTTACACTGGTTATTTTTCGTTGGCCATGTTGTGAAACTCGGAGACTGCAGGGAGAAATAATTAGATGTGGCGTGGCAGGTGCTACCACCTAGTGGCAAGTAAAATAAACTTGGTAGGAAGTTTAAAAACTTTCCCTAACCGCATGATTCTTATTAAATACTTTATTAATATTCGTGTGTTTCTTTCTCGGACTTTGTTTTCCTTCAATTTTATTCTTATTGTATTTATGTCCGATCTATTTTCGTTCTTTCCTTAATTGTTACGTCTATGAAAATTATTAGCCTTCAACTTGCTCTTTGCTTGAGCCGGGTTGGATTTGGAACACTTTTTGAAATGGTAAAACTCGTGACTAAAAATAGAGGTCTCCATGTTTTTCGTTTGAAACGAAAGGGAAGAATATTTTATTCCCCCTAAAAATGGGGAAATAAATAGTTTTTTCAATCATCCACGAGTTTGGACTACTTCCGTAGAAAGACCCAGGTTCGATCTCCAGCCTGGGCAATTTCTCCGAATATCTTCAAATTATGTAAACCAGGTACATGTTCTGCATCTTTTCGTCAAATCACCAAATGGATGAGGAACTTTCTACATTTTCATCTTTAATTATCACCCACCACTGACGTATTTTAAACTTTAAAATATGGTTTTAAGCTTTAAAACCATGTTTTCTTCAGTGGAGAACATGCATTATTAAAATATTTTTAACTTTACTTTATTTCAACAAAGTATTTTATTTGGACTCAAACCACAAAACATATTCAGCTCCATAATTATTATTTTTAATTTATGTTTATTTATAGTCAACGGTGGACTATACTTCCAGATACTTTATAAAAAAAATATTGTTAAAGGACTAAATTTTAAGATTCACACACTGTTTACTTTATTGTTATATGTATTTTAAATGGGGTTGTTTCTATACTTAAAATATTGTTAACCACAGACTTTTATTTTGGATGAACACTCACTAGATAGGACATATTTATTTATTATTAGCGGAGTAATACACACGTTAACAATTTCAATCCATGATATCTTTATTTATTGTTGGCCACAGTAAAACGATCTTTGTTTTTTCTTTTTCTGTTATTTCTATTGTTGTTTATTTTCTTTGTATTTATGAAGTGGTAATTAGTAAGTGTTACAACAATGCCAGAGGTATTTATCTGCGGAGAACAACGGGGTATGAACCCCATGCATTTTGAGAAGGTATATGCAGGTAAGACCAATATCTATAGAGCTACCCAGGTGTCCCGAGTTCATTATTTAATTATTATTATTATTATTATTATTATTTCACACCCGCAAATTTCAATGATCAAAGGACATATAATAAGGGAGGATAATACTTTTAAGAAAATGCAATGGCGTTCATTTGAATAAAGGATTACACACCACTTATATTGGTGACCGATCAGAGTAAGTTAAATTTATCGCACTAACCGTATTCAATGCTTGAACTTGACAGTACCTTTATTTCCTTTACGACATTATCGAAGAAAAAAGCTTACTTTTGACCCCAGGTACTATTGCCCAATCAACGTTCACGGCCCGTAGAAAAACAAAAAAACAAATTGAATATGAGGCCGTCCTTGAATTACGTAAGGATTTATTTTTATGATTTTCGACACCACCTTCCTTCCCCACGTAAGGGATCGTAAAATTTTCGGTCCCCCA
>CABFWB010004058.1:9976-23202 GCA_902151455.1 Timema bartmani
GCCTTCTTCTGCTTACAGTGTTTGCTATCAGATTCAAGCTCTCCAGTCTTGATCTATCTCTTGAATTTATCCCTTCTATAAGTATAAATGTTTTATATTATATTGCAAACATTCCAAATTTCTACAAGTGCGTTTGTCTACCTACAAAAATGTTTGTCTATTAAATTACAAATAATCACAAATTCCACGACATGGTAAAAGCTTTCTGTTGACTTCTCTTGTCATGAGTAGGTTTTTTTTATATTAAATAACAAGATCACTTAAGTTGGCTTACCCACAACCTCTAATTTAACATGTTAATAAACCCCTTCTCTGCATCCATCCTAAAGAGTCTGTATAATTGCCTTCTTATTGAACTTTATTATTTAGTAAAAAAAAATAGCAAAATGTGATAATGCCAGACATCTGTATGAACTTTGACAGTAGAAACATATATACATTTTTTTCCCAAAAGTATGGCATTCTACACCTTAATTATACTATATTAATGGCACTATAGATACTTTTCCAAGTACCCTAAAGTGATCTGGTTGGTAGAATGGATTCAGAGATTCAAAGTTAATTGTCTTCACCAGAAGTAATGAATCGATGGAGTTATTTGTGGAAGAAATAATAACCGCAGAAAGGTGTATCATCAAACTTTTTTAGAAGGAATCATTTGATGGATACAATTACAATAAACTTTCTTCCTTATGTCCTGTTAAGATGACCAAGGTATTATAAGATTTAAAATCAAAGGGTCTGAACATTTGATCTTATGGAATTCCACTATCTTGCAGTTCTTCCTATTATTATTATTATTATTATTAGCACCAGGTCTTACTACCCGTTCGGGTTATACGCACTTACGTTAATGTGTAATGGTAGGCTGATTGTGAGATGAAATGGAGGACCTACAGTTTAACGTGGAATCCGAACCACGGTGGAGGCCTGGCATTCCTCACATTCACAAGTTGTGATTAATACACATCTTGTCAGAGGTGAAGGAAGGGTTTGGCAATCAGATAAATCTGTGCCGGAACCGAGGATTGAACCCCGGACCCTCAGCACAGAAGTCTGACACCTTACCCCTAGACCACCAGGTCACCTCTTCCTACTAAAACACCCAAAGTTTCCCGACTCCTCTATGATTTCAACGTTAAGGTCTGTCATGTTGGAGTCCAGGGTTTGCTAAGCATGGTTTGAGAACAGTTTTGGTGAAGGTCAAAGAGTGTGGATATGTATCTTTACTTGTAGAGTATATTGAGCTGCTCATTTGGAATTATTATCTTTGTCTACGGATGGATTCCTCCAGATCCTAAGAAGGTTTGTGGCAAGACGTGGACAACCGACAATGGTGTACAGTGACACTGGGACAAATTTGGTGGGAGATGATATTGCTTTCAGTCATCTAGACTGGAAAGATATGGTTGACTACAGTACTGCCCAACACATCAACTGAGACTAATAAAGTAACTACTTCATAAGGTTTTTTGTTGACTTACGATGCTCTGTGATTATGAGTCAGTTATAAACTCGAAGTCACTGACATACATTTCTGAAGATAGTGCAGACCTGCTTCCATCGACACCTCCAATGTTTCTGCATGACATAGGGAAAGTACGTACCAGATATTGATACAGTGAAAGCCATTGAGTTGACAACACATTTTAGCCATCGAAAAGAATTGAGAATAACCTTGAGCTAAAGGTATTGTAACGAGCATATGAGACAACTGGTTCTCCACTCTAAGAATATCAATTCTTAGAACATCAAGGTGGGAGAAGTTGTCCTTATAGATAGTGATAACACTAAGCATCTCAATTGGCCTCTGGCATGCGTGAAGAGTTGTTATCTGGTCGAGATGAAGAGTTGCGCCTGGTTCATCTGAAGACCTTTGCAATGCATTAACCCATTGGAATGTATGTCTACAGCTGATGGTGGTGAACATGATCCTTACCACGATAAGGACATGAAATGGAGGTGCAAAGTTGTTTCAAGAGTGGTAATAGGCTGTTCCCAGATCTTCAATAACTAAAGTTGAGAGAAAGGTTAAGAAAGAAATATTGTTACTGTGAAGTGATAATGTAAAATTGTTGAATGGGCCTGTTATGTATGACTTCTGCTAGATACTTTTCTGTCAGTTTGGTTTTTTGTATTGTAGATATATTTTATTTTGTGACTTGTGTATTTTAAATTTGATTTTCTGATTTATTGAGTCACTGTTTGATTTTTAAAATTACTCAAGGTAGTAGAATACAAAAAATTGTCTTCTTTGTTGGTACTACTGCTCTGCATTATAAAATCTTTGATGATGTACAGTCTTTTTTAGTGTTGTTTACTCATGTAGGTAGAAGAAAATTAAAAAAGAATTTAGTGCGCTATGTTTAATATGTTGAATATTTTACATCATCCTTTTCAAGATGTAAATTTACTGTTATATTACAATTATTGTTTCTTGCCCATTATGTATTTTTTTAATACTTTATGAAAGAAAACTAGTTTTTTTAAGTAAATGAATCAAGCTATTTAAACAAAATAAGAATAAATGTAGCAATTTCCAGAGAAGGGGAGGGAACATGTGATAAACACAAACACAAGATAATCGAGTAACAGGTTTAACTATATTTTACACTAGCTAAGAGAACTTGCACTTTGAATAGACCTTAATTAGCGTACTGCAAGTACTCGAATTTCAAGCTATGAGCAGAGCTTGTTATTAAAGCTCAGGATCGAGATTAAAAGTTTTGTAAGCTCATCATTTTCGAGCTTCCTCATGATGTATATGAAAATATATGTTTAAAATGCGATGTTAAGTATTGGCTACTTTATTTAGATCATATTGGCAGTTTCACTTATAAATCATTCAGTAACTTAAAAAATTGTTGAATTTAATATCAAATTTCACATTAATAACGTAAAAGAGCTCTAGAGCTACTTTTGACCGGTAAACTTATTCAAAAACATCATCCATTTTGAATTATTCTCAAATGAAGTTGCAATACCATTGCAAGGTAGTGAAAATTAAAACAGCTAACCAAAAACTTTAATTTAGTAAATTAATAATTATTATTTTTACTAATTTTACAGGGTCCCTTTCTAAAATTATAATTTCAGTTTAGAAATTAAACAATGAGAATAAATATAAATTGGTTTTGAACTTAAGATATTGAAAGCAATATACGTTCAACTACAAAACTAGCATTACTATTTAACTGTAGAAATATGTTGGTTAACCTGTCTAAAGTCAGTGTTGATCAACATTCCAATAAATATTTTACCAAATTTATCACATTTAAATAAAAAATAATTTATTATTTCATATTGTCTATTATAAATATTATTTTAACCATCTTGTTTTTAATTGTAAAATATTACCATAGACCGTTATAAGCATTGAAAATTGAAATGAAATAATTTTTGTAATTAGATCATTTCTAGCGAGGGCCCATAGAAGGCGCATGGACAACTATGCATAGAGAAATGGAATTGAAACACAAGAAGTGATAATGGGTGATCATTACATTAAGGACTAAAAAATAAAATATAAAACATTTCAAATTTCTAACTGTTTGTGATTCTTAAAGTTTTTTTACTTTTTTTCAAAAGTATAGTATTTACTTTTTATAAAATTGTTTGTCATTCTTTCGTATTTTAAGAACGTGTGTTGTCATATACTTTTAAAATCTCACATTTTAAAGATGTGGTATTTAAATTTTATATTTGTCTTGACTGGTGACATTTTAGGTATACTATTTTACTTTAAAAATAAACCAATATGTACTTTTAACATTTTAAATTATAAATTTACTCAAACTCGTGAGCGTTTTGAAATACTCTAATTGAGTGAAAAAACCCAAGCTCGCAGACCCCTAACCTTAACAAATAGATAATTATTAAGTAGGGATGTGTGAAGCTTTGAAATTTTGACTTCACTTCAAAATGAATATCAGCTTCGACTTCACTTCGAAAAAAATTCTGGCTTCTACCATTACGAATCTTCGCCATTAACAGTCAATTATAGCCATTCTGAACAGTTATGTACAGTACAAAACAATATTCATATGGAAAAAATCTGAATTAATTGAATTATATGTTGTAATGGTAACTTGATATATCAGAATAAAACTAAATATTACAAACAATTGTGCATTAAAAACATTTTCCAAGTAATTTTAGTGGATAAAGTTACATAAATAATCAAAATATTATTTTTTTTGCATAAAAACTAACAAAGAATATTCCAACTTCAATTCAGCTTTGACAATATTTCATATATTTGATTCAAGTTCTCTTCAAATTGAAAAAGTGGGACTTCGCACAACCCTAATTTTAATGAGTGGTAGTAACATTTTACTTCTTATATAGTAGAATGTGATTGTGACAGTTATTCAATAAAAATAATTACTAAAATAATTTCACTATTGTTCAAGATAGGCTCATTCAGAAATAACCTTGTACATTTTATATAAGCCATTAGCCAATAATACTGTCTAAGCATAAGTTAACGAATAATGAATGTTTCTAGAGAAAAGGTAGTGAGATAGTTTTAGGCACATTTTTAATTGAAGTCATAGAAAACAATAAAAAGGTTAAGTAACTTCATATTTGAGGTGGATCTAAGGCAACATCGTCAATGTCATCAATTTGCATGCTTAAAACATCGCTCATGCGAATGAGCGCATGCGACACAACTCTAGATGGTGTTTTCAAGTCGCTCACATACATCGTTGACATGTCTTTCACACTACAACTTCGGAATGTTGCCGTTACATCCAAGTTGCTCAACATGTGTATCTTGCATTCCTTACCTATATTAAAAATAAAACCAACATTTTATTAGTTTGATTAGTGAGATTTTCATGTGCATATGTTTGAATCCATAAAGCTAATTTCTGGAGTGATTTCTTAGTACTACAGATCTAAAAATAAAAGCTAAACAAATTTACTAAAACACATTAGGATAACCACATTGATGGGTATGAGAACTAAACATAAAGTATGTTAGGTTTGATTTGGCAACGACAGAAAGGTCAGTGATTGAATCCTGGCATAATAAATTAAGGGTAATTTTTGCTAAATGGTTTCCCATGCTGCCTCCATGAAAATGCAGATGAATTTCATTTAAATTCTACACTACACGTCTCCACCCGATTAATGTAGTTATATGCAGACAGCCTGAATGGCTAGTAATATGCAGTGAAAATACTACAATAGGTTATTTTATTTTCAACAAATCAATAGACAAAAGTTGACTATATATGGACCCAAGCTATGTCATTATTGTTTATAACAAAGATTTGTGAAATTTTTAATAATTCAGTTTAGTTTCTTTTTACAATGTAACTTTCAAATCCATTTTTTTCAGAGTTTAAAATGGTCATAACACACACGAGGTAACTTGCATGGATGTCGTGACTAATTCCAGCTGAGATGTTGTAACACAGAAAATAAGTTGGACTAAAATTAAGTCTAGATGAATCTTTAGTGGTTTTCTGATCTCTTTCCAAAGAAATAGTGGCACCTAATTTATTTAAAACTTACACGTTTCATCCTATGTCCTTGGTTTAGTTAATGTAGGGTACAGATAGCCTGAACGGACACTTAATATGTGTAGCGGTAGTTTAACAAAAATATGTAGGCCTAATGCAATTCCTAAAAGTGATTACATTGTTTGTGCAGTCAAACTTGAATCATTAAAGATTTTTCTTTTTCTTAAAAGGAATGCTTACCATCAAGAACAGAAAAAACCTGTCTATCAATGTTTTACTTATTTTAAAAATATGTGTGGGCTATAATCGCTTTAATTTTTTTCATCCTAAAGTAATTTGTATATAATATAAACTAAATATGCTCCAACAAGTTTTAAAAGTTAAAAGGAGCAAATATTAATACACCCAAAAATGCTACACTAACCTCATGAATTAACTTAGTTTTCCTATCGAAGAGGAGTAAAGATTCCAAGAAAATACCTTGTGGAAAACTATCTACAGTGTACTAGCCATAGGTCAGGCAAAATAGCCATTTGACAACCTCTAGACTAGATCTCATTGGCACAAATACTGCCCCTGTGAAAGTTATTTTCTTTATACAAACCAACAATTCCAGCCATGGCTCTGAGGAATCTTTCTCGAAGAAATGCATTTGTCTGCTGCTTCTGTGGTGATATGAACTCAGGTTTGGCTTCATCCTCACTTTGGTTACTTAATAGTTCACTGCTCTCTTGTGCTGAATGTTCCATTTGAGTTGCCTCACCCTCATTTAAATAGTTCTTGGTAACGGTTACATGGTCTATGGTGTGCTCTTCTGAAGAGCTCTCGGTAGCAGATTCATGGTCTCTGGTATGCTCCTCTGAAGAAACCTTGGTAGAAATTTCAGTGTCTTTGGTGTGCTCTTGTGAAGAGCTCTTTGAAGCAGTTTTATCGTTTGTGGTGTGCTCCTCTGAAGAGCTATTGGATGCAGTTTTATGGTCTATGGTGTTCCCATCTGAAGAGCTCTTGGTAGCAGTTTCAGAGTCCATTGCATGAGTGTTACTAAAACAAGATGTACAAGTTTATATTTAAAATATCTGACAGTATGAAATTGATACTATAAAATTAAATTTAATCATCTTCTTCCCCAAAGTAATATGATGAAAAGGTAATGTTGGAATATAATAAAATTCAATATTAATAAATGAAGTTTTTAGTGTCTAGTTCTATGTGGTTTGTTTTAGTTAGGTTATAGTAACATTTTCAAAAACTTTAAATCGCTGTATTGGAATATTGGTTCAGAGAAATAAAGGAAAACTACTCTAATAAGTAGTGTCTCTAGATGGTTTTGTGAATACGAAGCTCAACATTAAGTAAAGGCACATTCCCAATTAGGTGGTTGCATGGTCCAAGGCGTCATCTTGCAATAGACCGGACTGCCGATGACAGAGACATTTGTATTCAATCCCGGTCAGGTGTAGTGAGGGTAATTTTTTCCTAATGTGGTTTTGCACTTTCCAACCTGGCAAATGTTGGTACACATCCTCTAAATCCAACCTTCCTAATCCCTAGCACGAGTACCAATTAGTATATTAGGTGAAAACCCAAACCGATAGTAAGACACGATGCTAAAAAAAAAATAGAGGCACAGTTGTGAGATGGTCCCCATGAACAGGACTCCAGCTTGAAATGTCTTTTTAATTACATGAGGGTGGTCATAGTGAGTCGCTACTGCCTAGTGTCACAAACTTGCTCGTCACAAAAATCATCACCCAAATAAATAATGTGGCTTTATGTTCTAAAGTCCTTGTCACGTATATGATTGCGTTCTTATATATTATGATTTGTAGTGTAGGACTTTTCCCCACTACACCTTCACAAATAAATTTTGGAGAAATGTTAGATTTTAAGTTTGGTTAGGAAAAATAATTATGTATTAGGATGAGGAGAAACCATTTTAAGTGCTCCTGGCCAGTGGCCAGTAATCAGACCCCTTGATGTTTAGTTCGAGTGCCCATTGATGTGGTTCTTTATAAGATGAAATACTTAAGATTAAGTTCAGGGATAAGCAGTAATTCAACAAAGCTCTTCAAGTGTTTTAAATTTTGTTGGTCAAACTGACAAGAGTTTAACAACTACCAATGTCATGATATGTGGTCATATAGCCTATGATTTATTATGTGTGCATGTATGATTTGTGAGTAGGTCTATGGATAAATAGTTAACAATAAATTAAAATCTCGCTTTCCTGTATTCTATGGTCTAATCTCACAAAGGCTGAATTTCCTGAAAACATTCTAACAGTAATTAGCAAAATAATTGTTATGCTTTGATATAATAAAATTCAGCTTGAATTATCCAAAGATTTTAAGAAAACAAAGATAAATCGGTCTAGTTTAACTTTCAGAATGATGTAAGTTTTATAATTTTTCTAAGTCTACTGACACAATGTCAGCGTCGAGGAATTTAGACGATATATCGGCTTTAGTAGGTTAATTGATTAATAAAATGTGTATATGACACCCTTGTCATCAGATCTTTGTCATTACTACAAAAAAAAAGTGTTTTATTACTAATAGACACAAAAAAATATGGAGATTAGAATAAGATAGGCTATTTTTAAAAAAAATACCTATGTCTACTATCCCAAACTAACAAAACCTAACTTAGCCTCACATGTTTTTCCTCAAATATCTTAGACCTAAACTAAATGTCTTCCCGAACACGCGATTTTGATACATGGTCCTATCAAATTCCTATTATCGCCTACCATTTTAGTCCTATGCTATTTCTTCTTATTCCAAATACCGTTAACAATATTATCCATCTAAACTTAAATAAAATTTTTATTTATTAATTTATTACTAAACTTAAACATATTAATTTATGTGCACTCCACTATAGTATATATGGCAACATTTAAATACCTAGCTTGTAAAGTTCCCCCTTGTGAACAACAGTTCTGGCTGGACAGAATCCTGTGGCTTAGGTAAATATATTTCCCTATCCTTAAATCAAATTTTAAAACATAAGTTTAGGTATGTTTAAAATTCTGCTCGGTTAATAGCCTACTACTAACTTAAATGAAAATATTTTTTGTGGTCCAGATTAAAAAAAAAGTTTATTTTTGCAGGAAAAACCACTATCAAAACAGTGTTATTAATAATACTAAACACAACTAAACACTTGTCTCAATATTAAAACTATTTGGGTTCTGGTCTATAAAATAATTACTCCGCTAACCTTATTCACTAGATATTGTTTGGCCACGCTCCTCAGCATTTCCTGATATATTTTGTTTTAGGCCTATAATTATAATTCACTAAAAATAATTGTTTAAAGGTTATGGGGCGGTAATTGATAGGTACTCATCATCAAAGGCATACTTATAGAATTTGTTTTCTAACCAAAATATCAATATTCTACGATTATTTTTTACAAGAAAATAATACGATGAAATGAGAAAGAAGGGGTCTTATATAAAAAAATTACTTTACTAAAATAAAAAACTAACCTAAGAAACGAGATATTGATCGGCAATATTATATCCCAAACTATATTTTCTTATAAACACGCTTTAAAAATACACATTTAACCCTTTTATGTAATGAATACAACTCTTAACAATGAATAGGTTGTAGTTTTTTTACCTGGTTTAAAAAATCTTGAAAATCTTCTAATGAAATTATACAAATTAAAGATTAACACCTCGAAGCTATAGGCCTAGATCACAACTAGGAAGTGGAAAACAAAGAAATATTGGCATTCCTGTAGTTGATATTTTGAAGGTAAATAACTAATTTTTTGTCGTAGTGTAATGATTAATGTTTATTACCATAGTATGGTTCTTACCCGGGAAACTTAACCTAACCTTCCTTGTATAAGCAAATTTAATGTATGATTAATATTGATAAAATATTTGTTTAAATAATATTGATCAAATAAACAATTTAATTTCTATGGAAAACATTATATAAACCACAAAGTATCGTGGGTCAACATTATAGTGTATAGGCCTACTGCAAAGAACACAAAATATAGGTCTAGTCAATATTTACATTTCTCTTGTGATTTGTTACCAAAAAAATATATATATAAATGCATCATCAGATATTTAATGTATTATTTCCATGTTATGAATTATAAACTAGCTTAACATGTTTGAGACGATTAAAGGTTAGGATATGTTTTTCACAAAAAGAATTTTTTTTTTATGTTTCTAAAATAAAGTTTATGTGCTTTAGACACTAAGTCTAACTTTTATGTTGAAAAAATTACCTATTTTAATTGTGTAATTATGAATCATATCTGAAATAGCAATTATATCGTGACGTTTCATTCGCCCATAGTTTAAATTCAACATTAGCTAGTAGCCGCGTATTTTGTGATGCAGACAACGAGAACCTGGACAAGGCGAAACCACACGCTTCATTAAAATAATAAAACTGACAAGGTTATAATTACACACATTTAAAAGCAATCCTTTTCTCCCTTCATCTGGCATTGTGGTAACTGTATCAACATGTTAACTAAAACTATTTACCATTAAATTAATACGGAGAATTAAAGCGACAATCAACCATGACACAACAACGCAATTAATGTTCTTGTGTTGGTCAACCTGTTTATAACAGTGTCGCCATAATCGCAACCTTAAACTTCCCATCAGTCCATAGACGATTAAATACAGAATTACTAGGGAAATATTTAGAAAAACCAATCAAACCGACGTTGATGTCATTACAATTTGAATGTGATACATTATTATATTAATGGTATAATATCTGGAATACTCCAACATAATATATTATTAAATGCTTATGAGCTGTAATTTCATGAGATTTGAAATATAAGAAATCACTTAGTTGTATTACTTATTCCGTTTAAAGTTTTACAGGCAGATTTACATTATATTATGCCATATTATTTAAACCAATTAAAATTTTAATAAATTTGCAATAATTGATCGTTCATGTTTAATTCATTTTACTTGAATATTTAGTTTTAGCTCGAAAGCTTTAATATTAGACTCCTTACACATTAGATTTTGATGAGAAAGGCGTGGTTCGAATCCATTTAAGTGCTTGGCTTAACTAAAGGGGGGTCTAGATAATTTTTTCGAAAACAAGTTATTCGAAAATCAATTTATCTAAATCAATTCACCGAATACAAAACCATTGAAAGTAATTTTTTCGAAAATCAATTTTTCAAACCATCAATTTTTCGAACGATATGTTTGTCGAAACCATATTTTTCGAAAATTATTTGCCCGAAAATCAATTGTTCGACAGTCAATAATCGAAAATGAATTTTTCGAACAATCAATTTTTTGAAGAATCAATTTTACAAATGGCAAATTAATTATTTTTCGAAAAATCAATTTAGCGAACTGCGAGTTTTCTGGATGCTATTTTATCGAGGACTGGGAATTACCTACCCCTACCCTCACCCCCCTATATAAGCTAAAATGTTATTATACTTCGAACTTTTCGTTCGAAAAATTTATTTTCGAAAACCTCCTTTTTGAAACATTTATTTTGAAAAACAGATTTGATGTAAATTCATTTTCAAAAAGAAGTTTTCGAAATACTTCTAGATCGAAAAATTGGTTTTCGAAAAATTTATTTTAGCCTAATTGATTTTCGAAAAATATGTTTTCGAAAAACTATTAGTTCGAAAAATTGGTTTACGAAAAATTAAACTTAGAATAACTGAATTTCAAAAAACTGATTTTCGTTAAATTGCTATTCGGTAAACTCGCCGGCTACCACTATAGGGTGCCGATAGACAAGTAGACGTAGCATGTACATTTAAAAAATTAAAATGGTGATATATTATGTAGAATATTAGCTCAAGTACTCCATGAATTTTATTTAAACACATTAAGCATACCCAGTCGAGCTTTGACCAAATTATAAACATTGTAGATAAATTCTAGTGCTTTTGTAGGAAGTTTTTAAAATTGTAAAATCGAACAAGTGATCATATTTTCAGAATGCGTTCATTGAGTCTTAGAACATATTGTTCAAGCGTTTATATTATCTTGGCTAACACTTCATTAATTGTAAATAAATTGGTGTCTAACACTTTTAAAATTAACATCAGCTCATCTAGTATGCGTTTCCGTCTGGGTCCAGAACTGAACGGGTATGGAGGACTTTCCCTAAATGGTTTTCCGCTCTACTTACATGCAGATGCGAATATATTGCCTTTAAATGATACCTTCTTCGTCTTTAGCCACATTGGTGTATTTAAATGCGGAATTACGGATAACCTGGCCGTGTAGTAAGACTGAATCGTTGCTTCTGCAATCACGTATAAAAAGAAACGAATGCTAGTACATAATTAAATAAGTTATATTTGATGAAGGATAGTGAAGGAAAATGCATCACAGAAATATATAAGTTTAACAAATAAGTTTATTAAAAAGCAAGCAAATAGATACAGAATTACATATGAGTGACAAGATTCTAATTCAATTAATTAACGATAACTGTATTCCGTTATCGAGGTAGAAAACATTAGGTTGGACGAATAGGTATTAATATGTTGTAGACAAGGAACCGACAGAAGTTAGATTGAACATTTAGTTTAGTTTAATAACTCTAGAAATAGGGATATTCGCTCTTACTCGAAGAAGCGTCTGCCACAACTCGGCAACAGTAAAAAGGGAAATTAAGTTTTAGGCAATGTACAAAAAGACAATCTAGCCAGGCTAATATCAGACTAATACCTGAGAGGTCTAATCATGAATGATATTGAAACAATTGAAAATAAAAACATAGCATCAAATACTATATTTTCAAAGTTACTAAGAAGAATATTATTTAAGCTAACTTGCTTGTATTAACCCTCATTGAGAGTGACGAAAAAACCTAAAAATAATATCCTATAAAAGGAGCTTCCATTTTACAAATAATAGATGACTAACAATCAGACATCTACACAGTATTTTACTATGGCCGGTCTTTTCCTAATGAGTACTGCCAGATCAATCAATAGTAAATTTATACACCCACCCATTACTAGGGAATACAATTGCTAATACTAACTATTTTTGAACACTAAGGTAAATATGGCGCCTGAAGGGGCTGGAAGAAAGCATTATCCTCGCGGGCCATTACTTCAATCTAGTAGTGCTCCCACAGGTTGCGCATTGTAAATAGCTATTCAAAAAGGGTGCAATCGTGACTGCAACCAGTCACTGACCTAACTAGGTCCAAGAAGATAGTGTAAGATGATCTTATTGTTGCCATAAAGAGATTATAAACGAGATCATACTGTTTAGGGTGTCATAAAAATATAACAATGTCTTAAGGACTTAGAAAAAGAAATCAAATTCATGGACTCAGTATACTCAATCACCTGGTCCTATACATATGTAGAGCATAGAGCCCTCGTATTTAAACTATGCCTTATGGGCATAGGGAAATAATCTTCAGTCCATCTGATCCAAGAAACTATGTCTGATGGACATAGAAAATAACGTCAGACATTCCGACTAAAGAAACCATGTCTAATGGACATAGAAAATAACGTCAGATATTCTGACACGATACTCAAAGTCTCAGAAGAGGCTTCCTCTGCGATGTGGCTGTGAGACCGACGCCTGACACATCATGATCACCCACCAGTAGTCTTCGGTGCTGAAGTTTTATGTAGTAGTTCTTCCTCTGGTGAATAAATACAATGGAATAAAAAAATGTGAGTCACAGGGAATCCGTTATATTGCAACAGAACTGCCTCGGAAAATGGACTACATCAGGAGATCTAAGG